>JAFBJT010105908.1:0-10073 GCA_016785325.1 Chascanopsetta lugubris
TCTGCGAGTTGGCGATCAGCAAGACGGGGAGACGGTCGACCGGAACTGGAGATGTGACATGAGAAGGGGGGGTGGGGGTGGGGGGGGGGGGGTGTGAATAGAAGAGGCAGGGGGGGGGGGGGGGGGGGGGGGGGGGGGGGGGGGGTGTGAATAGAAGAGGCAGGAGCAGAGATCTGTGATTCGCCCCCGCTGGTGCACCGAGGCCACTCACCGTTCTTTGCCTTGCAGGAGCGATTGTCCGGCTGGGACAAGTAGCCCTCCACACAGGAGCAGGTGTACGAGCCTTCGCTGTTGGTGCAGGACTGACTGCAGGTCCCGTACACAGTGCACTCGTCAAAATCTACAGCCCCCAAAACACACACCGACAATGTTATTTCTCCGGCGACACACAAATACACACATAAACAGAATCGACTTCAAACACAGAACAGTGAAGCTGCTTTGAGCAGTCATGTTTTATCGCCAACGTAAAAAAGGTGAGGTCAATGGACCATTTGACCGTCAACCACCAGAGTCAAATAGGCCGTAATTGTGCCTGATCTGAAATGACATTCCAGAGACGTCGCATTCACAAGGCAAAAACACGATGATCTCTAAGTTGGTCTTTGACTTTTGGCTCCAAAACCTTCTCAAATAAATGTCTCTACCAGATATGAGGGAATTCCCTCAAGGCGTTCTTGCAGTTTCACATTCACCAGAGTTGAGTTCACAGATGAAATCTACAGATGGACAGACGACCTAAAAATAAGATGGCCTTTTCAGCAGAGTGAAAACCTGAACCTTCCCACAGATGATATATATATATATATATATATATATATATATATACATATATATACTATGACTGCTGATATAAAGTACTGCCTCTTCTTAGCAGAGCAATTTTCTGTTCTTCATGTGTCGTTGGATGTTGGCAGGTCGAGTCTGTGCTTCACTGCGCATGTGATCATTCCCTGCTTTGACTTGACCTTAGCGAGGTTCGCAGGCGTTGCTCATCCCAGTCCTCTGCTGGGATGAAACGCTCCTAAACGGGCCTTTGTGGCGAATGCCCTCGACTCCCGCGGCCCCTGAACCACCCACGAGCTCTCCGCACGTGGCTGCACTTCTCAACATCGGAGCAAACTCTGGGGCTGCGGCTTCGGATGCGGAGAGAGCCGCGGCCCCCCGATGTGGAGTGACTGGACAGACGAGCACGTCGTCGGCGTACGCTTGCGTTTGCTGCCGATGCGGCAGAGTAAACAAACATTCTCACAAAGGCTCACGCGGACCACGGCGTGCTCGAAACGGCAGGAACTCACCTTTGCACGTCTTCCCGTCGGGGCCGATCTCGTAGCCCGTCTTACAGTAACACGCCTGCCCTCCAGGGGTCACTGCGCAGTGTTCCTGACATCCCATCAGGGTGCAGTTGGCTATTAATTCTGAGGAAACAAGAGAAACAGAGAGTTGCGTTTGTTTAGTGTTTCCTTCCCGCCGCCCGCTTTGACTTTGACAGCAAACGCAGACAACCGCGGCTCCGACGGCAGGTGGGTTTGCGCATCATTGCGTAATAATCCATTTTAACGCGTGGCTGTAAACCCACAAATTAAAGCGTGATCTCTTAAGCACCATTCATGGCGCTGGGCGCTATCTGGCAGACACAGAGCTTACAGGCGCGCCCGCAGGTGTCGGGAGCAGGTGCCGGCGAAGCTGCCATTGTTCGCTCACCGCAGAACACTCAGGGATCAGTGGGGAGCCGGGCCGCGTTAATACTGGATGCGTGCGGCGGGATTGTTGAAAAGCGCGGCCCCACGGCCTCCTCCCGACAACCACGCTCACGCTGAAATATTCAGAGTCCGGTCGGCAGCTCATCAACTGTGCGCCTGAGACGTGGAGTGTAGCAGACGGCCATGTCGTAACATCACCACACACTCGGAGCACAGTGAGGACGTTTTCATGGCGCTGAAGATGGAGGCTCCCACAGGGAGAGGACTCGGCTGAAAGTTCCACTAAAACTGGACTATTTAAAAAGTTGGCAAAGTTGGCACTCAAACAACAGGGACACCTTTGGAGTCGTCTTTGTTAAAGCTGCAGTGTGTAATTGTTGAATCATTTTCCTCACTCACGAAAAAAAATTTTTAGATATGACAATATATGACATTTTCATGAATTTAAAATACCTCCAATGTTTTATTCTTTCGCCATTCCTCTTAAATGAAGCCCATTAATGTAGGAGCGGGTCCTCTCTGGGGACCACCATGTTTTTACAGTAGCCCGGAGTGGACACATTAAACATCTTTTGAGTTTTAATGACAGCCGAAGTCCACCAGAGGTTCTCCTGCATGTTCAGAAGCGTGAGGTGATGGATAAAACATGCGACTTCACCACTAGGTGTCACCAAATCGTACACACTGCACCTTTGATAGGTCACACTATGCAATGTTTTCACTGGTCCGGCCCACTCGAGATCCAACTGAGCTGTAGGCCGCCCCTGAACTAAAAGGAGTGTGACACCCTCGATTCAGATCCATGTAAACGTTCAAACTGGAATTGTATTCAACTCCATTTGTAAGAGTTGTATCACTGACAGCCAACTGACAAGAGACATCCCTGAATCCAAACAGTCAGTCAGACCCAAACTGGCCTGAGTTCACTCCACACGCTCCAGCTCCAGCCCCGGACTGTGATTAGTGGAGAGGCTTTAAAGGCAAACACATGGACGCACGTATGGAACATATACGGTGGTGACGTGTGCACGGGGATAACTTCACGACCACGAGGGATGGCGTGCGTCTCATCTGTCACAACAGTAAAGCCGACAGCACTTACGACTTTCAAAGGGGCTGTAAAGTTGCCCCGTTCATGGCATGACATTGCGCATTTTGCTGCCCACATATCGCCGGCAGTGATGCAGCAGTTCGGGCTGTGACTCAGCAGATTTGGGGGAAAAAAACAAGCCATCGAGAAGCTGTTTTCATGACTCGAACGCAGGGTCACAGCAGCATTATGGTTCCTCTCGAGGGGCCGGTTCCTCTCGAGGGGCCGCTTTTGACTGTGGGACTATGAATGTGATTACTACCCAACATACTGTAAAATAACTGCCTTCATACTTGATTATCATTTAATCAAGTTACAAATATTGTACATGCATGTGCACAAGTGCGCACATGCATATATAATGTAATTAAGCAGAGTCCACGGGAAATCATGTGCCTTTAAGACATTTGGCCCCCGGGCCACGAGTTTGACTCAATACATTTTCATCACGAGCGGGTCCTTTCTACGGAAGTTGCCATATTTTCACAGTAGCCCAGAAAGGACAAACTAAATACCTCTGCGGTTTGAGTAAATGAGGACCACCGTAGTTTGTCGGCGGGATGAGGTGAAGGGAATTAAGCTGCAATATGCAACCACCCCACAAGACAACTCAATTGTACAAACTGCACCTTTAAAAGTGACTTTAAGCTCCATGTCTTTGGACTTGAGGAGGAAACGGTGGAAAACGGAGAAAACGGAGAAGCCCGAGAACCTGTAATCCCCGCACAGACACCTAGGGGGCAGCAGCACCGCGCCTCCCCGTCCGATACAAATCAAATACCAATCCCCTGAACAGAGGCCATACAAATATTTCAGGCCCGGGTTCACAATCAATACCCTCTCATCAACCCCGATCAGGTGGGCCGCAACAAACAGCGCATCAAATGTAGCAGGGCGCAAACACAGCACGCTCCCCTCGCACCTTCCAGTCCGCTGACCAGCAGCCTAATGGAATCTTAGGCAGAGTCTCCAGCAGAGCTCTGCACATCCTGAACGATACAAATCAACACATAGTGACTCATAGTCAAACACACACACACACACACACACACACACACACACACACACACACAGTCATGTCAACACCGCCTGAGCTTCATCAGTCACAAATGATTCACTTTGCCCAGAAAGGCTGGCAGACGCTTCACACTAACCCAACATCTCCGGGGAGAGAGAGAGGGGGAGAGGGAGAGAGAGGGGGGGAGAGAGAGAGAGAGAGAGAGAGAGAGAGAGAGGAGCACAACAACAGAGTCTCTCTGTAGACGCCAAATATTCAAGAAGGACAAAACAAACTCCACCGTTTCGCTGCGGACCAAATTAGTTTCTGAAGTCAAATGCTAAAGTATTATAGCGGTGATGAATATGGCAGGCGAGCGAGCGGGCGGGCGGGCGGGCGGGCGAGCGAGGAGCACGTACACAAGTTCCCTTGCTGCACTCCGGAGGCTCGCTGAGACGACCACAGCTCAAATTACAGACGTGCCCGGGAATTTTCCAAAACAAGTCTGAGCACCAAACAACTGAGATGTGTTTAGAAAACCAACATGGGCGACAATGTAAACAGGCGACCATGACACTCGCCGCAAGACATTTATTTAGCAGCCAATCGAACGACATGAAAACCCTGTGTGGGTCCAGAATGCAAACCACATGATTCAGATCGCCCCTGACTGCAGCACTTCACACCCCCCCCCCCCCCCCCCCCCCCCCCCCCCCCCCCCCCCCCCCCCCCCCCCCCCCCCCCCCCCCCCCCCACCCCTCCCCGGAACACAGAGGATGTCTTGCGGAGATATGCAGTTTTCAGAAACAAACACACACACACACACACTCACACACACACACAGTTTGCTCTAATTCTAATGTAACCCCTGAAACCAAGTCTGAACCTTAAAATAACCGGTCAACCAGGAAGGAGCTGCACGTTTGCCCCAGAAAGCTGCTGAGTCTCCTTATGTGGGTAGACTTTTGTCCCTGGCATGAGAGGAATATACACACACACACACACACACACACACACACACACGTGCACACACACACACACACACACGCAGGTCTGTGCTAACCTCAAAGTCCAGCCAGCCTGAAAGGGCATAAAAGTTTGATGTGATTTCCAATCCCTCTCTCCATGTTTCTTTCATAAATATTTCAGCTCTGCTGCTCATCTTCTTTAAGTGTAGAGCAGAGATGGGAAAAGCAGGTGCCCACATCAGTGTGGGAGAGGACGGCCAGGATGACCTGCACACACAACCCCAAACTGTCAGGTGTGGTTGGAACTCAGAGAAAAACATACATAAAATAATAATCACTCAGTGTAGTGAGTGATTTCTGTGCTTCAAGCCCCTGGTGCCTGAGCAGGTCGGAGATGGGACGGCACTTTTTAGACGCCGTGTCAGGAGAAACAGAAACCTACCACGATGGCATATTAAGGTCATAAAGTTTTTCGAGACAGTCCTGCACACTGCACCTTTAATAAGGAATCTCTGCCAAACAGACCTCCTCTAAACTGAAGGAGGACTGGGGTCATAAGATCGTCTCAATCTACGGTCACGGATGCAGCTGAAAACCAGCACTTCACCTATGTTTGGTGTGTGTGTGTGTGTGTGTGTGTGTGTGTGTGTGTGTGTGTGTGTGTGTGTGTGTGTGTGTGTGGAATGCCCTTTGTCGTGACTCTCCACTTGTATTACTGTTTGGTGAATCTCTCTTGTTCTCTTTTAACCCTGAATCACAAGTGTGTTCCACACTTCAGGCTCTGATGAAAACAGCTTGAACCCACTAAGAGGAAGGTCTCAGTGCAACAGAGGCTTCCCACCGACCTTCACCCTCAGTGCCCAGTCACTGTTCTCCGCTTTGTTGCCCGGTAACAGTTTCTATTTATTCTTTTTTTTTTTCCTCGGATGTGGTCAACAGGATCATTACGGTTCCGTAGACTCATCATAAAGAACTTCCTCATTTTTTTCCCCGTTTTAAAATCAACTCTTCCCTCGTTCGAAAGTGCACGGAACAGAATTAAGACTCTCCTGCGTCAGCGAACACAGATACATACGTAGTCGACGCAGACAGATTGTGAAATGCTGACTAGGCGGCAGCAGGATTTCATGCAAACGCATCACGATGGCAATAACGCATCCGTTTCTCCGTGACCACGCCCGTGTTTCACATCGCAGCCGACTTGGCAAATGATCATTAAGTTCCCGCACGGAATCCCAAGACGTCTCAGGAGCGTTCTACCTGCAACCCTTGGTTCGCAGCGCAACGGGAGAGTGTGTGTGTGTGTGTGTGTGTGTGTGTGTGTGTGAGAGAGCGATACCTCTGCAGTGTGGCCCTTCATCCCAGCCGTCCGTGCAGTCTGGGACGCCGTTGCACAGCTTGGACATATGGATGCACAGCTCCGTTCCTCCGCACTGGTACTCGTTGGGGGGGCAGCGGGACACGGTGCTGCGTGGACCTGAGGGGAGGGAGGGAGGGAGGGGACACAGACGAGGTCACATGACAAGGCCAAAGCGGAGGGACATCGGTGGCGTTTTGAACTGCAGTCCTCGCGTTTCTTTCCATCACCTGAATCGTTCACTCGGTGAAAATATTTGATCGCGTCGCACTTTTGCAACCCAAAGTGAGGCAACTTTTTTTTCCTCCATGGAACTAAAAGATGACGCAATTTGATGGAGGACGTTTTTGTCTCCTTTTGTCGTCAACATGAGAGGATTTGTGTTTCATATCGTCTGTGCCGCACTTGAGTTTGGCCATGGTGGATGATCAGATCACAACAAACGTGCAAACAAGAAAGAGGAAACCTACAGATGATCAAAAAAGAAGGATTATTTCATAAGGCATCCTGCCAACAAAAATGGAGGTCGACCGAATTCAATCTTCCACAATGGACCTTCAACATGTGGTTTTGCACAATTTTCACAGTGTTTCACCGGGGAATCATCCACGGATCTCGACATAAGGGGCAGCTTAAGTGAATTTGAGGGGAGCGCTGAGCCTTTGCAGAGGTGAGCTCTTGATACCGAGTGGCGCTCAACTCTGAGATAAAAGTATTAGTAATAAAAAGGAAGGGAACAAAATCTTCCATTGCTGCTAAAAACGTATGATTATTATCAAAATGATCCGTCATTGTCTACCTTCACACGGAAAAACAATGAGGATTAATTGTCAAACAGTCAGCCGATTCACAGTCTATTCATTTCGGTTCTGTAATTACGCCCACGAGCTCTCGGCTCTTAGCTCTCTTAGTATCATCGCTATTTGATATCCATCCACCGTGTCCTTGAGTCGGGACTAAAACTGTCCGGTGGATTCGGGAGCGGCCCTCCTGCCCCTCTGTCCACCACAGTTGCTAAAGCGATTCTTTCTGCTCGTGTTTGCAACAAGGGCTTCTCTCAGCGGGCGGAGAAACGAGCACAATGTCAGAGCGCAATGGAGGAGACTGCAGAGCCTGCGAACACATCTCCAGCTGTGACACTCAAAACACCCTGTTGCAGGCAGATTTGTTAGGATGCACCAAAGCAAATACGGATTACAGTGCGACACTGTGGGTTGTGTTTCAAAAAAGAAAGAAAGAAAGAAAAAAAAAGAAAAAGAAAAGATTGATTTCAGCCTCGGCCGTTTTGTTATCCGCCGTCACCGTTTGTCTCTTTCATCTCTCCGACCCCGGGGTGTTAAAAAAAACCGCAGAAAACACTTGAAAATCCATCTTTATGGAATACTGCCCTTTCATTCCGCCTGCAGACGACAGGCCCTCTGACGAAGAGGCAGGACTCTGCGTGTGGCCGCTGATGGATTTGTCAGACTGAGACAGCGATTTTTCCGTGGAGCTCGTCACAAACTCTCCTCCACAGCCACAAACACAGAGCAGATGAGCACTGCATCACACTCTGATGATGGAGACGGACGACAGCGGGATGAAACCGGTCCACGGCGTCGTGGGACCGGCTGATTGGCCACGCAAATGCTACCTCAAAGCTCATTGGCTGTCGACTGACGACGACTCAGCTTCTGTGTTCGTGGGTCTTGCGTTGTCGAAACCGGATACCTGAGTGAAACCATCGTCCACCCAATTTGTCATATACACTGATTTGAGACCCGATTTGTGGAGGGTGTTTTAGGTCCAGATAACATTGTGGATAATTGGAACATTAAAGGTGCAGTGTGTATAATTGTAGTCATTTTTATCTTTCATTTCTAAAAATATTGCAAAAACAATTACACACTGACATTTTCATGAATGTATAATCACCTGAATGTTTTTTTTTTTCACATGACCCTTCAATGAGCCCATTAATGTATATTTACATGAAGAGGGGGGCTCCTCTCTATGGGGGCCGCCATTTTCTTTACAGTAGTAACAGTGGACGTGCTAAACATCGATTGCGTTTAACTGACAACTGAAGTCGACCATAGGTTGTTCCACGTGCTCAGAAGGGTGAGGGTGAGGTGACGGATACAACATGCAACTTCACCTCTAGAGGTCACCAAATCTTACCCACTGCACCTTTAAAGTGTTTTGTTCCCCATGGTCCAAGCAAACATTGTCTCGTATCCGACGCTAACCGTCTCCAACAGCATCATATCCTCTCGACCGGATCGCCCACAGCCTTGTTTACAACCAAGCGTCTTATCAAACTTTAATGAAATGTAGCACACAGCTTTGTGCTCTCTAATCCCCACGGCGACAAGCCATTTCTTTTATGAGCGCGGAAACTGTTTGCACCAACTCCCAGTGACGACACAGATAATGAGCCAGAGTTTGCCGGGACCTGTGTGACTCAGCGCGGCGACCGATCAGTCATATTGAACGCGCACTTTGGGGCTAGTTCATCAGAGCTGCGTTTTGGAACATTGTGGACGTTGTGGAGTTGGGAAACTGTTTGTCTGTTGTTGTCTGACCAACTTGTTTTGTCTCGGTGAGACCGTGACAAAGACGATCTCCACCCACCACAGACGCTTTAGACCAAGGGTGTCAAACCTACGGCCCACGGGCCAAAACCGGCCCACCAGAGGGTCCCAATTCAGAGGACATTAACTGCAAATAAGGCAAAATGTTGTTGAAATTGATTTCATTTCATTTTTCATACTATTTTGCAAAAGGATACTTATTTCAAAGTGAACATGTACTTTTTGCTCTAGAATTATAAAAAAAAACACACAAAAAAACATGCTATGAGTTTACTGGCCCCGCCCACTTGAGATCAAACGGGGCCGTACGTGGCCCCTGAACTAAAATGAGTTCGACGGCGCTGGTTCAGACACTAAACTGAACTAATTGACTTTAGAAAATCCAGGGCCTGCTATTCAGCACAGCACTCTCTATTTTCTTCCTCTACCTCCTTTCCCAACGCTGCTGCCGTTCCCCTCTCATCCATCACGGATTCTACATCCATCTTTTCCTCTTGCCAACTTAACAGGCAAAACCACGCGGCACAAATCCAAAGAGCCATTGTGGCAGCATGAGACGGCCACTGGGGAAAACTAGCCGGAACTACAAACACACCATTATCCAAGCCGGGCCTTGCCAAATGACTACCTTCACTACGTCCGCAGCATACACACACACACACACACACACACACACATCCCAGAGGCACAACACCAACAATAAGCATGCCAGTGCAGCAGCAGCAGGTCTGCTGTTGTCGAAGGAGCTCAGCTCAGGACTCTGGGATCCTGGGAAAGAAAACAGTTTGGATGAATATGAGTAAACTGCTGCCTCTCCCCCACTGGTCAGAACCCGCTGGCCTCTGTCCGCAGCGGGAACAGACTGACCGCCGGGACGGCGACTCAGCACAAGACGGGATCTTATCGGCCCAGGGGCCTTTTTGTGGTGGTGGAAATGCAACACCTGGGTGAATGTGATAACTCACACCGCATCTTTTATAGTATGGCATCCTCACGTACGCTCATTGTCCAAGCGCTGACGCAGAAATAGCCAGGCTTATTTGCGCACTTACCGTTTACAATGTTTTGCCACATCGGCAATGACAGCCGAGACAGCAATGGCTCGCCTCTTAGTTCCTCGCGTGTTTGTGATGCCAAGCATGACTCAGCTTCTTCTTCTTTTTTTTAGATTTTCTTTTTTTTTTTTTTGAAACTGAAGGGCAAACCTTTCTTTGCAGTTTTACCAACATTTGAAAACTCTATCTGTTAAGACAGAGGTATGAGACACTGAATCCATTTGTAGAATGTAGAGACATCTACAGGTGATGTTGCAGCTCTGAGGATCCTGTGAGTAACTTTAGTTGGAAGCAGCGCAGAGAGGCTGTTTGTATGTATATGTCTTTTTT
>JAFBJT010105908.1:13859-35284 GCA_016785325.1 Chascanopsetta lugubris
CACACACACACACACACACACACACACACACACACACACACACACACCACACACACCACACACACACACACCACAGAGGCGGCGGTGACGGCGTATGAAACAATCGCACAATCTCCTGACGATTATTAGATCACTGGAATAAACCAGATACTTTCCGCAGCCATCCAGGCGTGGATGAATTATTGAGAACGCTGATCCATAAATACACCTCATGAATAATAACTGTTGCACCACTTTACCAACAGGAAGCTCCTAATGACCAACTTAATGACAATGCTGGCGTTTCTCTGACCGCCGGTGACCACGTCCCACGACAGACCGCCAGGGGCCGTCTCTGCGCTGCTCTTGGCCCACGGCACTCGTTCTTGGACGGAGCATCCAAATCCTGACCCAGCAGCCCTTGATGCCCCCCCCCCCCAAAACAACAGTAGGACATGGCTCAGGGCAGCGGCAACAACAATAACAACAACAGCAGCAACAACACCGGAGCCTCACTCCAGCTGAGAGAAGCCCGAGTCGTGTCTGTAACCTTCTGAGTTTGTGTCCGATGCTGCTTCTCAACACGGTCCTGTGGGTGAGAAGCCCCCGGGATGCGGGGGAGAGGGGGCAGCGAGCGGCAGAGTGTTGGGGAGAACAGTGGCTGCATCACACTGTTTACTCCCCACAGCTCGGCGATAAACACTTCCCTCAGCAGGTGGAAAACAACACATTAGCCTGCCACTCCCACTGCACTATGTGGGGGCCTCATAGATTCCAGGGGCAGTTGGTAGTCGGTTGGTTTCCCGATTTGTTTTTTTAAAATTTTTTTTTATAGAAAACTTCATTTGATAGAATTAATAGAGAGGTTCTACGATAAGATCCTCCTTTGTATTGCTTGTGTGCAGAACTTCCTTGAAAACAGTCCATGCTGCACAGTAAAGTTAAAAACTAAGTGTTCATCCAACCTGGTTCATTTACAGTGAAGATAATGTCGTCAGATCGATAGTTTTAGTAACATTTGTGGACAAATTGCTCAACTGGAAGTGAAGATGACTGTTATTGCCATGATGGAGATCAGCATTCAGGATATACATGAATGGCTCTTCTTTGAAACATTGCGCAACAGTGCAAACCAAACACATACATCTAAATACTCTAATGTTGTGTACAGCTCATTCTCCTGACTGACAGTCTACTGGCCCGTTCCCACGGCAGCCACATATTTTGTTTCCAATTTCATTCTAAAAAAAAAAAAAAAAAGACATGTTGAAATCACTTAACAGCTTTTCAAAGTGCCATGTGATGCTTTTTCCAAATACCCTCATTATTCATTGGGTGGAAAGGTATCCCATGTATGCGGCTGGTGTTTCTAGTTCAAATTCCAATTGTTCCGTTTATGACAGAAAAGATTCTTCAAGAGGCTGATGGAACATTTGTGTCTGTGGTTGTCATTTCACTTCCTGCTGCTGTTGTCACGGTTGTTGCGCACGTCTGTGGAGGCGTGGCAAGCTGGGAGCAGTGGACCAATCGCAAGGGAATGGTCCAGATGGCCAATCGGCACACTTTGAACTTTTCGGTGAGGGAGGGGCAGGAGCAGGAGCTCCACAGAGCGTTTCAGGGAGAGAGTTGAAAAAGACAGGAGCTGGAGCTGTGGACAGAATGAGGAAACTGCTGTGTTCTCTGAACATCTTGTCTACTTGTGACACAAATCAAAACGTCTGAACTGATAATTGAGCACAGTTGGCCTCCTTTGGGAATGAACAACTGTGATATTAGCAGTCCTCCAGATGTGCATTCTACAGAAGTGCAAACATTTGGTAGCAGTGTTGATTACAGTCATGAACCAGACTTGAGACCACACCCTTCACTTCTGAGTAGAATTCAATCTCTTGAACTGCCAGGAAATATTTAAAAAATAACGACAACAACTAAAATTGTGTTATATGAGCATCCTTATGGTTATGTCACTTTTGGCCGCATAGCTCAGCCTTAACATAAAATGTTTTTTTGTCTTTTTTTTTTCTTTTTGAAACCATGTCTGGCTCGAACCCCGGTGGCAGCCTGCAAGCCCTCTCTCGCACACTGCACTTGGTGCAGGGTTGGATCTTTGGAGTGTTGGCTCTCAGCTAACCCTCTTTCCCTTCCAAGATATCAAGACTACATTTTCATTCATTCCTGGGGGGGCTTCTGGGGGGGCTGGCAGGGTGACAAGCAAAGCAGGAAGGCTAAATCCAGCTTTCCAAAGCACAACAAACTCCAAACACAGCAGCAACGCGGCTCCTCGGGGTAAAACAAACCACAAGGCAAACACTCGCCTATCAGCAAAGTAAATGGAAAGAATCATATACGGGGGGCGCGGGGGGGGGTTATGTATTTGTGTTATCGAAGAGGAAATGCAAACGGATAAAGGAAATCACTGCTGCGGTTACGGCATTCATCCTGCTCACACCTGCTTCCTTAAGCTTCTGCAGAGAGACACAAACACACACCTCCACTTTTCTCTCGCACAAATGAAAGAAGAAAAACAGACTAATTACCTCCTGAAGAAAAAAAAACCCTCCTCAGTATTGAGCCTGTTCCCCAGAAGGAGCATCTCCTTTATTTGTCTCATTCACTCATTACTTCCCTACAAAAGGCCACAAATTAGTTTAAAACTATCATTATAGCTTTTTCTTGCGGGGAGACGAGCAGCTTCCACAGAACGGGCAAAAGGCAGGAGGCGACCTTTCATCGTCACAAATGAAGCCCCCTCTGCAGGCGGTCATTTCCACTTAGCATGAGAAACGGATGATGGATCACGAATCATCACGCAGAGACACAGCGATGAACATGACAGGGGGCGATTGTCACTGAGAGAGGAGGGAAACCCGAGGGCTGACAAGGCCACGCAGGAGACGAGCTGCGCGTTCACCAACGCACTCGCACATCAAGGATGCAGGCATTTGTTTGCGCTGCTAATTTCCCAAAACATGAGCTAGTTTCTGGTGAGGAGCGAGCGAGCGAGCGAGCGAGAGAGAGAGAGAGAGAGAGAGAGAGAGAGAGAGAGAGAGAGAGAGAGAGAGAGAGAGAGAGAAGGCAGAGACAGGTGTTCGCCATCAGTGCGCCTGTGTCTTGACAGAGCAGGTGGGGCTGTGATCACTCTAATTATCATACACCACCCGTCCTCCTGGATTATAAAGCCCCCAACGCCCCATCTCTGTGCTCCATCCCCGTCCCCCTCTACCTCCCTCCTGCAGGGAGCGCTGCTGAGGTGACATCGTGACTTTGTCTTTAAATTTAAACCCCGCACACACACTTCTCTGGTGTGATTACAGTCTGGGTTGTGCTTTCCTGCTTCAAGGGCCCCACAGCTTCACACTCTCCTCTGCCCCAGCCTCAACTTCTCAGCGCCACACACACACACACACACACACACACACACACACACACACACACACACACACACACACACACACACACACACACACACACACACACACACACACACACACACACACACACACACACACACACACACACACACACACACACACAGAGCCAAGTGGAGGCTGCTAGACGCCATCTGGTTCACCACAGCCTTAAATAGAGCATGTGCACTATATATATTTAAATAGAGCATTTATATATACATTAAATGCAAAAATAGAATATGTATATATACGTACATTGTACGCATGAAAGAGCATGTGAACGTAGATTACAAGCATAACGAGAGCATGTGAACAGAGATTAAATGTAAAAATAGAGCATTATGTACTTTATAGGCATGAAGAGACTATGTAAATAAAGGTCAAAATTATAAATAGAGTAGGTAAATACACATTATGAATAGAGCAGGCACAGCATATATCAATGTAAGGCATAAAGGGAGCAAGCAAACTTATACTGTATGTGTGTGTGTGTGTGTGTGTATATATATATATATATATATATATATATATATATATATATATATATATATTTAAAAGAGCAAATGGAATACCATATAAATTGATTAGATAAAAAGACAAATTGTTTGTTTGTTTTTTTTTCTGATACTTTCCATCTAAAATAATAAAATCTTTTACTGGACAGTGATTTCTCAAAGAGGTTACAAATCAAATTCATTACTCCGGGTTCCAAGGTAGAATATGGGGCTTGGTGACATTTAGAGAGGAAGTGGCATGTTGCAGTTGAATAAATCACCTCAACTTTCCCTTCGGAGCACAAGAGAATCAATGTTAGCCTCCAGTCATCAGTCAAGTCCAGAGATGTTTAGTCTGTCCATTCTGGGCTTCTGTAATAACATGGCGGTGCAAAATTGCAGCGCCGCATAGCGAGGACCTGCTGCTGATGTAAATGTAATGGGCTCATTCCAGTGCACTGAAAACAACAGTCGATACACTGATGTTAGTGGTCGGTTATTATGCTGCTTCTTAAAGTGCTTTACACTTTGCATTCACCAGGTCACATAAACATTCATACTCTGCAAATGGGGTTCAGTATGTTGCCCAACGACACTTCTGCATGCAGCGTGGAGAAGGCGGGAATTGAACCTCTGACCGTCTGGTTGGAGGATACCTCCCTGCCCTTTGGTGCTAGTGCACTCACACCATCGTCAGTACAGTTCTCTTAGAGTCTACCTCTAGAAATAAGAAAATAAAACAAAATATAACAGACAACAAACCTACGCAACAAATTCAGTTCAAAGCAGAGCCCATCGCCGCTCATGTGTCAGGTACAAACAGGTTTACTGGGCACTTCCCACTTTCACACGCTCGCGCTGGTCTTGGTGTCTGATGTCACGCTCACCTGGATGTTTGCCTTTTATACCTGTGTGCTAGTGTCTATGTTGCGCAGCTCCGCTCAAAGCATCTTTGTGCTTTGCTCTGAAAGGCTGGAGCACTGCTGGCTCGTCTGAGAGGAGACAGCACAGTCTGACATCTCAGTGTGTGCACACTAACACCTGCTGCAGCTTCCTGCAGGGACGGGGCGCAGCAGCAGCAGCAGCAGCAGCAGCAGCAGAGGCTAGACTGGGTGGTGGCTGCTTTTAGACGGCAGCAGGATCAGACACTTCACTTCCTGTGCGTAATGACTGCCTGTGGATCAACTGTCAGGTTGATTGAAACCACTGATATAAGATGCACCAAGCGCTAAATGTCCTCGTGGCTCTCGACAACAGCTGTGGTTTTAATGCAGCAGTTTTGATTTTTCTTGGGAGCTTTCATTTTATAGACAGGAGCCGGTGAGATGCCAATTACGCGATGAAAGATTATGTTTTCCACTTTGAAAGTGGTTGTTACTTAAGTGCTTCATCTCCTAAAGGGCTAATTGCAGCCTAGGTGGGAACTGTCTGTAAAGCTGCCTTTATTACAGGGTGGGGGACGTCATTGTTGTGGTGGTTGGGGTGGGGGGTGGGGGGGTGGGGGGTTTACTCTGCATGAACCCGCACGCTCCCAGAAATCTCTGCAACCAGGAATTCGATATCGTCATTGCGCTGCTGTCAAACGCTCATTGATTGGAAATGCACATCAAAGCCCTACATGAAAGGCATATGCCCAGACAACCATTTTGTTTTTGTTTTGACTTTTTCAGTCTCTCTCTCTCTCTCTCTCTCACTCTCTCCTCTCGCTCTCCCTCTCTCTCTCTCTCTCTCTCTCTGCCAGTCTGACCCAGCACGCCGGGGTACAAAGAACAGCATTGTGGGGGTTGCACAGCAGCTGCGCTGGACAGTGGCTGACTTCACTGGCAATAGCCAACACACCAACAAAGGCCACTGTGAATCCCTGTCCGCACGGGCGCATAAATAAACCGCCCTCGTGCGTCGTTCAACCAGAAACATCCGCAAAAATGCTTTGATCACAGCAGCTAAACAACACATGCCACTCAAGGCGTGATTTACATACCAGATACGTTTGAATTTTTGCTGCTGAGACTGCTTGAGCTTTGGGAGTCTCTTGCATAACATGGCACACACGTCATACGCTTATGAAAGACATTTAAAGGCCCAGTGTGCAAGATTCTGGTTGAACTCATACTGTCATGAATTAGTTGATTATTTTTTTTTTTTTCCAAAGTGTGGCTTGCTCTTGTTAGTTTTGCTGTAATTGTAGACTGCACCTTGAAATGTAGCGATTCAGGCCCAAAAATTGCTCCGCAACAAACAACAAAATGATTTACTTCCTTTGTCATTTTGTCACAACGTGATTTAAAGTATGAAAAATGCATTTTTTCCTCCTGGAAACCACTTATTCTTTTCTTTCCTGCCCAAGAATGGAAGTGGACCCGGAAGTACCATTTTTGGTTGATGGAGAGGAGAGGGATTTAAGTCGTGAGGAATGAACTGACTCAAGAGTTAGAAATGTCCTGACATGTTGTATAGTCTCAGAATTCATGACATTCATGACTCAGTGTGTACAGCAGGCAAGACATCAGATTCAGACCATCACTCACACTCACAAAGCAGTCCCATCAAACACTTAAAGAAGCATTCAACGTGATGAATGGACATCTTCTCGTCTTTTCAGTGCACTGGTATCAGATTAGTGCGATATAATAGTAACAATATCCAGTTTTCAGAATCTATCCAAAATCGATTATAGACGTGTTAAATGATGCACACCTCTCAAACAGTAACCAGCTGTTTTTTCAAACTTCCCCTACAGACTATTTAGGCTCCTGCTGCGACGCCTGCTCTCAGTCGTACTCTCAGATAACGGGGTTTACTCCGGCTTTCATGAAGCACTTACAGTAGCTTTGGAACAATCTCACATCCTACTTTCTTGGGGGAGAGAGGCGGGGGGGGGTTTGCAAATCTAAGAAAATATAACTTTACCTTTAACAACTCACTTCTAGGGTTTTCTTCACTGGAAGAGCACAACGGCCTCATAATTGACTCTTTTTTTTTTTTTTTTCTTCCCCGGAGGCACAAGTTAGTGAGAGTCGCGTTACGCAGGGGATGGAGGCGCGGCGTTTCCGTTCCAGATACAGACACGGAAGGAGGCCGTGCCGCCGATGAGGAGAGGGGAAAGAGCAGGTTGTGAAAAACAGCAGGTTTCTCCATCGCTCTGGGGCGAGTCTCTAATGACTTCCAGACCTGCCTCTCATACCGTCGCCATGTCTAGACTGCAGCTACAGCACTTTGGTGCAGGCTGGTGCTCACCCCCACCTCCCCAACCACCACCACCTCCACCACCACATGGCCTCTAAGCCAACTGCAGGTGTTTCAGTATGTGATCCCAGCCACACACACACACACACACACACACACACACACACACACACACACACACACACACACACACACACACACACACACACACACACACACACACACGGCTGCTTTAAAGGTGCAGTGTGTACAATTTTGGTCATTTTTGTCACTTCTAAAAAATATCACAAAATAATTACATGAATGACATTTCATGAATTTGTAATCACCTAAATATTTTATTTTTTCCATTACCCTAAAATGAGCCCCCATGAGGGGGGGTGGGGTCCTCCCTTTGGAGGCCGCCATGTTTTTTTTTTTACAATAGTAAAAGTGGTAAACATCGTACTAAACATTTTTTGAGTCTTCATGACAACTGAAGGCGACCACAGGTTCTCCTGCAGGCTCAGGAGGGTGAAGGTGAGGTGATGGATACGACATGCAACTTCACCTCTAGACGTCACCAAATCTTACACACTGCACCTTTAATTCACTTCCCGGGACCTCAGCCTGGAAGCATCTTAACTTTGATGAAGAAAAAAGGCCGTCCTCTTTTCTTTCGGATGCACTTCCTGCTCGGTTTTATCTCACGACTGCATCCTCGAAGGAATTCACATCCATCAGTGAAAGACAAACTGTGCAAATCTCCTGATTGGCCGTGACAGCAGCGTTTGACGGCAGATGACCTCGCCCGCTCGAAGATAAAACCTCCCATTGTGGACTCTGGCATGGCTGTGGTTGGACAAATAACTCGAATAGCCGCTCAGTCTCAGTCTGTTAGCTGATGACCGCGCTCACACTCTGTTTGCAGGGATCAAACACTGCGCTGACTTATTAGCATTCGCTTGAGATTGCTGAAGAAACGTTCCGGGTTTCTGATCCCTGAGGCAGTTGTTGAAGATATGCACCTGTGGAATGATGATCAAGTCGAATGGACTCACTCAATTCACTCATTAATAAAAGAACAACGTTTGCAGATTCTTCACCGATGATGTTACCAACTAGTTTGCATTTATTGGAATGTAGAATGTTCACATTCAAATTTAAATGGATTTTTTTTTTTATATTCAGGCTGTTGTGAATATATTCATTTTGCAACAGAAGTGCGAGGGAGCGAGTAAGTCCTTGTTTTCCCAGAAATGACAGGTATTAATGAAGCTAACGATAGCAGTCACAGCTGATGCTAATTGCTGCGTCAAATACTAGCCTCCACTGTTAACATTAGCATTTGTTGCTAACAATAGCTGTTGCTGCTAACATTACGAACCACCCGTCTACAAAAAAAAACAAAAAAAAAACATCATCAACAACTTTGGACATCCTCTGGTAAATAATTCTTTGGTATGAAAAGTTTGGAGAGGAAAATGAAGAGATGATCTCCTGATGCAACACTTAACGTTTGGTTTTGCTTTGCATGTGTGAGGCACGGGTTCAAATCCCACCCCTTCCATCCACCCCATGGTGTGTTTTGATTGAAAATGTCCCCACTGCGGGACTAATAAAGGATGATCTTATCTCATGAATCCATGATCAGATTCGGGTCAGTAATGAACGCCCCCAACAGATGTAATCTCACTCTGATAAAAGCTCAAAGACCTGGCATTAACATTATTACAGAGGAGGCTCATTACTAAAGACGGCGGCAGCGCTGAATTCATTGTTCGAAACCTCACACATGGCCTCACACATGGCAGACCTGTAACTGAGACATATGAGTCATCCTGATGTTTAACCATAAACCTTATGACTAATCAGCAGAGGTAACGACATATAATATACACTTTATGTCGTTCTGGCTCGTGTCGTTACACAATCAGGGATGAGTTCAGTCTATTTCTCCTCATTTTACGTGACATTCGACTTGTATTGTTACAAATGTTGTGTACTTCTGTAATTACAGACAATAATGTACAGTTGTATCGTTTCAAAGAAAGGTCCGCCGCAATCATTTCCCTCATTCGTACAAGGATCAAGCCTCTTCCTCTTTTCCTGCAATACATGACGTTCTTGCGATAAAGCGAGCGTTTTCACTGGGGGTGTATATCACCAAACATGAACTCATCGTATGGCTTTAATAACCAAACAGTATATCTGTCAGGCGGTAGTCTAAATCATACAATACGAATATCTAAACACATGAATCTAACTCGGCTGACAAGCATTTAGAATTCTCCAGACTTCACTTATCAGCCCGGACAGGAGGCCAAACATCACTCTGTTGTGGAGACAGTTGCGGCCGAGTCATAAAAACACTGAATGGAAACAATCAGCATCTGGACACGGTACAACTCGCAGAGACTTACAAACATCAGGCTCCTCGTCGGAGCCGTCTGGACAGTCTTTCTCCCGGTCGCAGCGCCAGCCCTTGGAGATACACGTCACCCCATCCTTGCACACAAACTGCTTGGGGCTGCAGGTCTTTGGGCCTGAAAGGAAACGGAAGACAAAAGTGAATCCATGAAAGGATCGCAGCGAGAGAGAGAAGGGGAAAAAAAAAGAGAAAAAGAGAACAGCTCCTTTTGTGTTAGTGATCTTTATTCCCGAGGTCTCATTAGTAAGCAGGGATTGTTGTGTTCAGAACCAGTAGTGGTCCGCCCTAATTAGGTTCTGGAAAGCTGTTGCTAGATTGGGAGGAAGGAGAATTGGATACACACAAACCAAAACACACACACACACACACACACACTCATGGAGGCCTGGAAACTCAGCGCACCTTAATATCCAGGTCAGCGTTCCCAGGCTGTTTTGCAGTGATGCAACACGTCTGGTCCATATAAAAGACCATCTTGTTTAGTGAGGTGCCACTTTATCCTCCACCTTCCCTTCAATCTAAGCTTCCAGGGACCGGGGGAAAGAAAAACCTGCCCACTCCATCCACAGCTGAATGAGTATTCAAACCCACACAGTCCTTTTCAGACCCACACACCAAACACACACACACACACACACACACACACACATTCAAGCATCAAGGCTGAGTCATTCAAGTGAGGTTCTCTGTGTGGTTTTGTATTCCTATAACAGCTTTTTTGCTGAGTGGTGACTCATCCGAGTTGACGTTTTTTCTATTATCAGAGGAAAATTATAATAATACAAAAATGTTGGTGTGTTCGGGATTTACTTCACCGTGCACGTGGTGGTTGAGCTTTCGTAGACTCGAGAACGATCAACTCAAAACCTGCCTGACTGTAATACGTCCAAAATCAGCGGAGGAGACAGCGGTGGGAGGACAGCCCTGTTGACACTGAGCCCACCATACACGACCTGCTAACTCAGCTTCCGGCTCCACTCGGCTTCAGCGGCGTGGACGTCTCTGGCTTATTGTGGAGACTGGTGAGACACGGGATCTACACAGGAAACCAGCGCAATGACCTTGTTCTGTCCAACGGACGGAACCGGTTCTGTTCACCACAGTTTGGAGAGAAAATCCTCGCTCCTCGCTCACGGAACCGTTCACCCCCCTCGATCCGCGCTCACAGTCGTATCGAGACACTCCAGTCATTAGCGCTCCGTCATTGCCGCCCAAGCGCTATTCATTTCAATCATCGGCATTACTAAGCTGTTAAAGGTACAGTGTGTTTGTTTTAGTTACACTGAGCGGGTGAAGCTGCCTTCTACTGCTGCACGCTTGTCCCCTAACCTTTTCCGTGGAGAACCGTGCTGGAGAACCAATGGTAGCCTTCGGTTTTCATTAAGATGTCAAATGTGTTTAGTTTGTCCATTCTGGACGATCCACCTGCTCCTGACGTAGACAGATGGGACGTATAATGGAGTCATGAAAACGACGATTTGTATGTTTCCCTCCAACACAGCAATGTAAACAACGTCAGGGTTATTTTACATTCAATCTATACCAATTGCGATCGCTTCAGCCAAAGCCTCACACACTGGATCTTTTGTAGAGATGAGCCAAAATGGCATCGCGGACATATACACATAAAGAAGCAGTGTGGTCTGGTGTGCAGACAGTTTCCTACTGTCAATACTGAGAGTTCAACAGATGCTCGTTCATAGCCGACAGGCTCTAAGGTTGTTATGGTAATGTGTCCGCTGGTTGAATGCCTAAGTCTGCCGGGGCATTGATCCCCAATACTGTAAATCATGAGGTGAATTTCTAAGTGCCTCTCAGGTTTTCTTCTGTGTGCTTTCCACTGGGAATGTAAGACTTGGTGACGAGCATTAAAAGGGCAAACATCCTGATGAGCTCTCGCTTGGCCAAACGATAGAGACACAATTCTGTGTAATAACCCGTGAGCTACCCACAATGCCTTTTGTCAGAGGGTCTGTCAGCTGTTCAATGTTTCCTACTTATCTGCATCAATAAGATGATACATGGGAATAGAGATGAGCCAAAACGCCATCTGGACCTAAATCAACCGACAAAATACCTCTACTGTTTGTGTTTTCCATGGCGCAACATTGAATGCGTGTGATAACAGAAAGTAATTGGACCTTATAACAGTGGACTGTGAATGAAACTAGCAGTCCGGATAACTGCTGTCCACACTGGAAAGCGCCAAATGACTGTTTACTGACCCCAGAGCTGATTGAGCCGAGTCAACGATAACAAATCACAGAGGTTCATCCATTTCTCATCAGCAGATGTTATTGTTACAGTGTTTAGTCCATTCGCCTGGTAGGAAACCAGCAGAGTCACACATGATTAGTTTCACACAAAGCCACTTAAGTGTTTAGGCAATTGTATGCTCATTCTTTGCCTGCGAGGTTCAAATGGATTTCAGCAGGAAATGGAATGAGGCAGGAGGAGCAACTAAACAACGAAAAAGCTCCGATCCATTTTCCAAACCGAGTTTGAGCAGCTACTCGCTCTTGCTGTTCCATCTGCGAGTGTTGTGCAACACTCTATTCCACACATTTTTTTAACTGCAACGGAGAAACACAAAAAGTAAAGCACAAAAAATAAATAAATAACAGCTGCGTGCAGATGTTTGTTATTAACTAGATAAACAGTTGCAGTGATTTGCAGTACGTTTGACCAGACTGGAAAAAAATAGTCTTACATAACCAGAACAACTCCGTGCCAGAGTGGAAGAATGGACCTGCTGATTCCATCACTGCAGAATGCTGCCGTGTTTAACCAGTTACAATTGTCTGTCACGCTGCTGAAGTCAGCCTGCAGAATAGCGACAGGGGGAGACTGGCGGTACATTTGCAGGAGGGAGGACAATCGCCATTATTCAAATAGCAATAATAACACTTGAAACACATTTCAGCTCTTTTGTCCGCTTCCAGAATTGCAATTGCCCGCAATTTTCTTTTCTGCAGGTGAAGAAAATCAAGTTGGAGGAAGAAAGTGGAAAGAACCAAATGCATCTCTACACTCACAGTCCACATCCACAGAGCTGGAAATGTACTCGATGAGCAAGACATGGAATACAAATGAACGATGTTGATGTTTTAAACTGGGCATTTATGACTTGAGAATGAAAAGCGTTGCTTTCATCGACCTTGAATGAGACACAGCGATGAGCGTATCCTCTCTATGGAGGCCGCCATGTTGCACCACCGTGTTTTTACAGCAGCCCCGAATGTACAAACTGACCTGAAGACCTTTTGAGTCATAACAATTACTGGAGGCTACTTCAAGTTCTCCTGTGTGCTCGGAAAGAAAGACGGGGTGACGTACTCGGCTGCGACACGCACTAAATCAAACGCTGTGTACCTTTAAAACACGATTCAACCACATGTTGCAAGACCGTGGACATGAAAACAGACAATACACAATACCGTGCTTTAAACAATGAGGTCATACAGGACGCAGGGAGCAAGAGCCACTCCCACATGGTAAATGGAAACGTAGCGTGTTGGTGAACTTGTATGTCGCAGATGAACACCCCTCGCCTCACCCTTCCCCCCCCCAAACATGTGGGAGAACCAATGCATGGTGGTACAGTAACAAAATGACTCCATTGGGAGGATGTGGTCCGGATGATGAAAAAAATTACAGGGCTGAATCAACAATAAGGAAAATAATCATTGACGATCCATAAAAAACACAAGCGCAATTATTTCACATCCAATTTCTATGGAGCCGGACACGGTGTCATGTCGCTCTTGCACATGTGACCTTTAAAGGTCTGAATAAAACGTACGATGTATGCGATCGGTTTTGTTTTCAGACCATTAGAATTCATTTTCCTTTCTTGGCCTCGCGTTTCCTCGACACAAAAAGGTCCCTTTGTTCCGTTACGGCTATAAAAGTAAATGTCAGTGATTATTCCTCCGACAGCCTCACCTCTCCGAATCATTCCACTGACCTCAGCATCCCCACGCCTCAGATCACTCTGACCGCGCCGTTTCCAAAGTCCGATGTGCACACAAGGCTACACGGTCGGAAGAAAAGTTCCAGATCGGAAATGGCAATATGTTATTGTAACCTCCGGGCCATGGGGGCACAGATCAGGAGGGGGGGGGGGGGGGCAATGAGACAGCAGAGGGGTGGATGATGGGATGAAGTCGGACAAACAGGATGAGTGTATTTACATTTGAAGCTGCGGCCTCTGACTCCAGCAGTGAGGGGGATCTCGAGATGGAGCTCAACCTAAATACCAGGAATTTGAGCTCACATATTCACACATTGCCTTCTTATCCTGCTCTGTACCGCTGCGACTGGTTTATGTGTGTGTGTGTGTGAGTGTGTGTGTGTGTGGGGGAGCGAGTACGTGGAGAGGCGTCGCTTTCTCAGACGTTACAAGTTTTATTTGAATTATTCATAAAGTGGAACGAGGCTGGTGTTAAAGCGTTTCCTCTCCGCTCTTCGTCCCGACTCCTCGGTGCGTGCCTGCCTTTATTTGTGTGTTTAGGGCCGAGGACGCCCGCCGCAGCCAAAAGCGAGTGGCGGCACATCCGTCTGTTGACGACACGCTCCGAGTCAACACGCCGTTAACTCCGCCGCCAATAAAGAGGATGGGAGGAGCGCGCATCAGCCTCAGACCGAGCCGCAGGGTGCTGCCGACAGGAAGGTATCGCGGGAGCGGGAGGAAGTAGGTCAGGGGGTTAGCGAGCTGCAAGGGTTACTGCACCACGTCAGCCCCGCTGTGATAGGTGGAGGGAGGCGTAGAGGGAGAGAGAGAGTGGAGACAAAGGCCAAATCTGTCATTAGAGTCTGCCTCAGATCGTCAACTCGCAACTATGTACTCCCAAAAGAACGGTCGTAAAAGAGGGAAAATGCGTAAATCATAGACAAACATAATGATCTCCTTCAGGGCCGTTCTACCTCAACATTTACAGTTGCGCGAGTTTTTTTTTTGTTTTGTTTTTGGGGTCCTTTTGTCTTATTTCTGTTTATACAAATGAATAAAACTGGGAATTGCAGGAAGCGCAAACCACAGTGGTGGTCAGGGAGGCAAGTTACAGACTATGAATGCATCTCAGTTCCCTTAATTGTCTCCACATTTCTCTCGCTTACAACTCGTCCCTCGTGTCTTTTCATCTGGAGACATGGGGGGAGGGAGGGAGAGAGGGGACAGAACAAAGACAAATTTACAAGAACATCGTCTCCTCTCGGGCCCATAGAGGCATCACTGACGACCGCGATCACACAGCACCATCACCACTGCATCAGCTTGTGGTCGGCTTCAAACACTCCGCCATCTGAAATCCGACTGTTCACTTGATACAAAATGACTCTGAATAAAGTCTGAAGAATATCTCTGCATAATTATCATCATGACTTTATTATCGTCATGACTTTATGATGAAAAAGTTTCTAAACACACGATTACATTTGGACACTGAATTCTGTTTCCCATGCTATTTGCAATTAATTATATTCTGAATAAACAAACACAGTGATTTATTCCTCTTAGATTGTACAATGCTGAAATAATTGGCTCCTCTTGAGTTTGACGTCATCAATACTAAAGGATAAAGAGGAAATGGAAGAAAACGATAAAGATTTAACACGAAAAACACAGAAGAGAAAAAGGTGCTGAATGGCTGCTAAATAGATTCGAAGAATTAGAACATGTTGTTAGAAAGATTCAATTAGGCAACAACCATATCAGACAAATTGACCCAGGGAGTGTTATTTCGTTGCTCCTGAAAACAGCAATCTGAAGAACAACGTCAATGTCCTCGAATGTGGAAAAGAAATCAACCGAGACAAATTTGATTAATGTGGTTGAACAAACTGTTTCCAAATTCAAGGTTCAGTGCAAAAACAATAACCTGTGCAACACGGCCTCCTCTGAACAGACTACCTGCTCACTTCAGAGTGCGCAAAACAATCATTGGTACATAACCGTGGATATTTACTCATAAAATCATAAGCACAGTATAATAATTCTACATTCCATTCAGCCAACAAAATGTACAGATTTCCACTTCGTCCTTACACGATGAAATGTCAATGACATCTGGAGGAGAAAAACATACTTTTAGCCATTAGGGCTCTTTTTCTAGCGCAGTATGACGGCACCCTGCATAATTACCTTCGCGTGTGAAGGAAACGATATAGTGCAAAGGAGACTGGAGGAGAGGAACGACATGACAATAACACAAAGCAGTCGCGCTGGGTGAATGAGAACAAATGGAGAGCTGAGCCGAGGGCCAAGTCAGCGGTGAGGCGGGGCTCGCGCAGCTGGCCGGACGCCTGAAGATCTGAGGGCAAAGCCAGTGGGGCTGGGATACTGCGATGGGATGGAGGAATGTCACACATGCTATCAATGAGCTGCCTGTGTGTTTACAGAGGTCGAGGCCGCATGAAAACGCTTTGGGTCATTGCCATTTGTGCCCCATTGCAAATCCACTGAGCCCAGTCTCGTCGGGAGGAAGGAGTCCCGTCCTAACGCAAACACACGCCGCAGCCTCATTTCCTCCGACACCCACACCGGAGCTATAAATACGCTGGACGCCTGCCCCCGAAGATCAACCGGGGCGCTACAAAGCCCCAGTAGACACCGAGACTACCGCCTCATCACACAGCACTCAGCGGCACTGGAGCCGAAGGTGGACTAAGAGCACCGTCATCCACGGGGCCCGAGAGGAGGCCCGAGCACTGTGGACGCCAGACTTCAAAGCTGACCGCATGAGGTGTCAGGAAAGGCCAATGTACAATGGGCGACACTTTTAGATCTGCTGTCGTGTCACTGACAAAAAGGGCCTCAACTTGACGGCGGAGGTTCACCAGAAACCAGAATATCCCAATGATCATATCTGCGAAGCATCCGTCGGACCCAGAATAACAACAACAACAACAGATCTCTGCGACCACGCTAGTGGTTAGCACTCGAATCCCACGGTGCTTTGAGCTAAAAGCAACAACAAGCAAGACAACGTGTTTGATAGGATCATGCCAGAGACGCTAAAGCGAGTAAATGATCACATGTTGGCCTGCGGGACTGTAGGCCATAGATCCGACCTCCTCCATGTTGGCAGACGGGGCGTGGACTCCTCTCGAGATCATGTCATGTAGTTTCAAATCAAATGTTTTGGCGCTCATGTGTCAGGTACATTTAATTGAGCGTAGCATAACTGACAAGTGGGCTTGAATCATGATTGGTTGATTTCATAATGAGTGGGAGCTCGCGATCAAAGCTCCATCTGCTGATTGGTTCCGTGCAGAATGAGGATCGAAATGTGTCAGTGGCAGTTTTCATAGTTTCTACGCATAGTGCGGATGACATGGAAAATGTGTCTTCATGTGCCATCATCTGTTTCCATGCACTCATTTGTGAGAGTCATTATATGTCAACATTACTCAGTCTTCCTTCTCCCGTCTCCAGCTGCTTCTAAAATGCAGCAACAGAACTGTAAACAAGATTAAGCGATTCAACCCATTCTGATCTGCCGACACTGCCTCCTACCTCTCATCTGCACAGGGTACTGACGAGTAAATGTTTACCATGGTTGTTGTTGTCGTTTAGAATGATAGCTGGCAAAAAAAAAAAATGTGAATATAGTCAAGGCCATCGAAATTTGCAGAGGGATCGTTTCTAAAAATGTTAACATTATTGCAGAAAATGTTATTTCTATGAGGTTCGTACCCTTTGAAAAATTGGTCGGCCAAAAAAAGGCTAGTTCAGCTCAGCCTGACAGAAGGTACATTTTCATATCTGGAAAATGTTCACTGATCAATGCGATATTTAAGTTTGGACCGACTCGGACTCAAAGCCGGACTGATGGACCATCACATGAGCCGTGGGTGAATGCAAAATAGATGTGTGAAAAAATGCAATATGCGACTATTCTGTTGGATTCTGTTGAAAACCAGTCACTCACGTGCACAGATCACGGTGACTATTGAAGACCAAGTGGAGGGGGAGGGATATAAATACAACACATTACCACATATGAAAGCAGCGTCTTCCCTGCACTACACACAGGAGTGAGCAAACTTCCTCGGCCTACATCCGCGGAGCAGGTGATCCTCTCGGCTCTCTGGAGCAGAGCAACCACCACCGATCCATCCACAGCTTTTCAGAAGAAGTTGGCAGCCCCAGCGCCGCAGCACCAGGTGGGTGTGTTGGCTGAAGCAAGTGCACCGTGAATTATGCAAAATGCTAACAGAGACTATTGCAATGTCTGGAGGGAAAAGTTTAGTCTGCTGGAGATAACATGTACTCGCGGTAATAAAATACTTCCAGCAGTCTCAAGAGGAGCCGATGGTCTGGCTCTCACAAACATGCTTGACTGCTGGAAGCGATAAAGCTTTATTGTGTTTTTCAGGAGACAGAGGTTCATACAAGGACGAGATGAGCAGCTTGAGTCATACCCCATTCATTTTGACATTGACATACTTGGGCAAACTTGGATAAGACCTTCTTTGAACTGAGAGGGATACAGAAAAAATAAATAAAACTAAACCACTTTATCTCACTTGAAGCTACAGAGAAGATCAAAAGTTCTGTGGGAAATCAATGCTAAACACATCAAGGATCGTGGAGTCGATGAAAAGCGAGAAATGCGTTTTCAACAATTTGCCCTCATCGGCCTCTGGGATCCAGACGACACGAGACGGAGTCTGGCGAGTAATGAGACGGCAAATAGCCACAAAAGCCAAAAAGGAAATGGAAGGACATATTAGCGAGAGAGGGCAGTAAAGAAGAAAGAACGAGGGGAAGGGGGTCAATTCTTCTGACCTCTGTGGTGAACTGAGGGGAGGGAGTGGAGGGGGGAGGGGGGGGAGGGGGCACCCATCTCCTCATCCTCCACCGCAGCTCAGGCTCAAACACCCTGGGGATTTTGTAATGAGGAAGAGTCAGAACAACAAGGAGGGAAGTGAAGACTAAAAGTTCTGCCATTTATCATACTGCCCAAAAAAAGATGGCAGCCCCAGCTGTTGTGCTGCGGATATGTGTCCACCAGTGGAGGACTAAGACAAACTAAGACATGCAGACATGAGCAGAGAGATGATGAACATCATGTTTTAAAGCTACAAAGTTTTCAATCACGTTTTGATGCCAAAAGTTGGTGCTGTTACAAAAGTTGAAGAAAATGAGCCATTTCCCAACTTAATCTCTCGCCTCAATCGGTCTGTGAGCGGCTGTAATCTGCAATTTCCCGGGGAAATAATGATGTCGGTGTCCGAGTATAATGCATGGGCTTCACTACCCGAATTTCAACCGGCATCCTAAGCCAGAAGTGTCAAACATACGGCCCACGGGCCAAAACCGGACCGCCAGAGTCAGGCCCACAAGATGACTCCGCAAAGTGAGACAATTGCTGATGAGGCAATAATTGCAATTTTTTCAATGAAGTAAAAGTAGTAGCAAGCAAACTGTTCGCGCTGGAGATCGTTCACTGTGTTTAGAAAAAAAGGTAGTTTCATTCAATGTGATCATTGTCAGAATGCACTCATCATTTTTGGCACTAAACCAAAGGGGAACATTTTTAGTGGGATACAGCAGCAGCAGTGTGTAGTTACTGTCATTGTCCCGAACGGTACCACAAGATTTGCACAACGGTACAACGGGAATTCCGATTGGCCTGCTGTGTTTTTGTGATCCTTCACTTTTGGTCAAAGTGTAGCCGCGCCCAAAGACTGGAAAAGCATGGCTGCGCAGAGAGCCAGAGAAAGCGGGCTCCCCCTCGCTTCCCCGCCACAGGTGTCGCCGAGTATCCTCGTTTGAATGTTCAACTAACGCTCCTTTAATCGTGCCGGGATATTTAAGGTCTGGGGAGGTTTCTGTCCATATACGCACACAGCTGCTCACGTTTCTGGACTCGTGTGTCAGAGACCATTTTTAGAGGTGTTCAGTCAGTTTCTCTGACAGCATCTACGTGAGCGTGTTGCGCCTGAATGTGCTCATGTCTGGAGTTCGCTGCCAAGTCAAATGAAGCGCCGTCGCGCAGGAGAACACGGTGGAAAGCCGGCGATTGTTTGGATTTCACAGGTCACACGGCGAACCAGGCACGGCGGCATGACGCGTCCAGAGCGAAGCAGAGTCATCAGATGTGAACTTCATTAAGAGCTATTTGGATGTCTGGCTGAGATTTCCCCCATGTCTCCACCCCGGAGTGGTAATCAACCGTGACTGCTATTTGGACCTCTCTCTCTCTCTCTCTCTCTCTCTCTCTCTCTCTCTCTCTCTCTCTCTCTCTCTCTCTCTCTCTCCGCAACCTATTTCACTTCCACCTGCCAGATTAAATCGAAATTCTGCGGCAGTTCAAAAGGAGAAAAATAGCAGAAGGTGCGATCTGCCGTTATAAACTTAGTCAGTGTAGACAAATCCCTTCGCCACGCCACCGCCAGAGCACACGGCATCTGTGTGTGTGTGTGTGTGTGTGTGTGTGTGTGTGTGTGCGTGTGTGTGTGTCGCTGCACCAGGAGGAAAAAAAAAACTGACAATTAAGCCGCATTAGCATGCTGCCGAGGGAAACATATTAAAGAAGATTATACGAAATTCTTTCGTGCCTTTTCATAAGACCGGTACCAAGTCACAGTGTGACGCGTGAATTCAAGCAAACAAGAAAAGAGTCTCTCGAAGATTCTGTCACATTTGCCGACCATAAGCGGACGTATCATCGCACCTTAAACTGCTGAGGATGAAGAAAACGATGAAGAGGGGGAATCCTGGTCTAAATACACACGGTAACTCTGAGTCTGAAATCTCCTGCTATTGAAGCCGTGTTACATAACACTTTCCCAAGCTCTAAAAGACAGTGCAGAGCACTTTCTGATAAATGCAATGAAGTGCAATTTCCCGGGGAAATAATGATGTCGGTGTCCGAGTATAATGCATGGGCTTCACTACCCGAATTTCAACCGGCATCCTCAGCCAGAAGTGTCAAACATACGGCCCACGGGCCAAAACCGGACCGCCAGAGTCAGGCCCGCAAGATGACTCCGCAAAGTGAGAAAATTGCTGATGAGGCAATAATTGCAATTTTTTTCAATGAAGTAAAAGTAGTAGCAAGCAAACTGTTCGCGCTGGAGATCGTTCACTGTGTTTAGAAAAAAAGGTAGTTTCATTCAATGTGATCATTGTCAGAATACACTCATCATTTTTGGCACTAAACCAAAGGGGAACATTTTTAGTGGGATACAGCAGCAGCCGTGTGTAGTTACTCAGAAGCGGAGAGTTTTACTGTCATTGTCCCGAACGGTACCACAAGATTTGCACAACGGTACAACGGGAATTCCGATTGGCCTGCTGTGTTTTTGTGATCCTTCACTTTTGGTCAAAGTTTCGCCGGGCCCAAAGACTGGAAAAGCATGGCTGCGCAGAGAGCCAGAGAAAGCGGGCTCCCCCTCGCTTCCCCGCCACAGGTGTTGCCGAGTATCCTCGTTTGAATGTTCAACTAACGCTCCTTTAATCATGCCGGGATATTTAAAGTCCGGGGAGGTTTCTGTCCATATACGCACACAGCTGCTCACGTTTCTGGACTCGAGTGTCAGAGACCATTTTTAGAGGTGTTCAGTCAGTTTCTCTGACAGCATCTACGTGAGCGTGTTGCGCCTGAATGTGCTCATGTCTGGAGTTCGCTGCCAAGTCAAATGAAGCGCCGTCGTGCAGGACAACACGGTGGAAAGCCGGCGATTGTTTGGATTTCACAGGTCACACGGCGAACCAGGCACGGCGGCATGACGCGTCCAGCGCAAAGCAGAGTCATCAGATGTGAACTTCATTAAGAGCTATTTGGATGTCTGGCTGAGATTTCCCCCCATGTCTCCACCCCGGAGTGGTAATCAACCGTGACTGCTATTTGGACCAATCTCTCTCTCTCTCTCTCTCTCTCTCTCTCTCTCTCTCTCTCTCTCTCTCTCACGTCTGAACTCCCATCACATCACGAT
>JAFBJT010105908.1:35324-46836 GCA_016785325.1 Chascanopsetta lugubris
TCTCTCTCTCTCTCTCTCTCTCTCTCTCTCTCTCTCTCTCTCTCTCTCTCTCTCTCTCTCGCAACCTATTTCACTTCCACCTGCCAGATTAAATCGAAATTCTGCGGCAGTTCAAAAGGAGAAAAATAGCAGAAGGTGCGATCTGCCGTTATAAACTTAGTCAGTGTCGACAAATCCCTTCGCCACGCCACCGCCAGAGCACACGGCATCTGTGTGTGTGTGTGTGTGTGTGTGTGTGTGTGTGTGTGTGCGTGTGTGTGAGTGTGTGTCGCTGCACCAGGAGGAAAAAAAAAACTGACAATTAAGCCGCATTAGCATGCTGCCGAGGGAAACATATTAAAGAAGATTATACGAAATTCTTTCGTGCCTTTTCATAAGACCGGTACCAAGTCACAGTGTGACGCGTGAATTCAAGCAAACAAGAAAAGAGTCTCTCGAAGATTCTGTCACATTTGCCGACCATAAGCGGACGTATCATCGCACCTTAAACTGCTGAGGATGAAGAAAACGATGAAGAGGGGGAATCCTGATCTAAATACACACGGTAACTCTGAGTCTGAAATCTCCTGCTATTGAAGCCGTGTTACATAACACTTTCCCAAGCTCTAAAAGACAGTGCAGAGCACTTTCTGATAAATGCAATGAAGTGCCATTTAGCAGAATAGGCTCATTCATTTTCTGCTGGAGATGAAGATGAAAGGATCAATACGATTATCTCCTCAACATAACTCATCACAAAGGCCTAAACAGAGGGAAACAGAAAAGCACAGCTCGGTTTATTACAACGCACAAAACCTTGAACCTCTTCAATTACCGGCATTTATCTCTTTTGTTTCATCTAAGCAAGAGTAAAAGCAGCAATTTTCTTTGGGAGGCCCGTAACACTCTGGTAAACAGGGCGCAAACAACAGCTTTAACCATTAAACCTTTACCTCTGTAACAGCTCCATTCCAAGTGACGGGTGAGCACAGCTCTTTTACCCACGACTCTATTCACTCTATCCCATCTCGTATCTTTACTTTCATCTATTTCGACTCCACGCACTCCGTCATTAAATGCCATTTAAAAAATCCCATTCCGAGCAAATGGAGCCCAGTGCATCATGCGATTTATTGGGCTGAGAAGTCTCCTTCAGTGGGCACAATGTGCGCATGGGTTTGAAGTGTACATACAGTATATGAGGTGTTCATTTGCAGTGTCCAGTGGGACTTGGACCGTCAAGTTTCATCGCGAAGACATCGTGGGTCTTGGCCAGAGGGCGTCCAGACTGCAGCATGTGGACCAACTGCAGCCGATGAAACATTTTTAATTGGCCAGCAGCAAATTCTAAAAATATGTGCGGGCCGAATGAAATCTGCGCTTGAAGCGATTTTACTTCCTAGTTTTCGTTTTTAGAGTCCAAGCTTGCATTCCTCAAATCAGTTCAGGGAATAAAGCAGCTGCCTTGGGAAACAAAAGGTGGCAGGTTCAAATCCAGCCTGAGCCACACCCCAACCCTATTAGTCACAAAATTAATACAAACTCATTAATGGAAAGTGATGATCTAGGCTGTTTTGAATTCAAGTATGTTTGATTATCGAGCATGGTTTATCTTCATTTTGGCCAGCAACAATCCTCACTGAGGTAAATAAGTTGTGTGTGTGTGTTTTTTTTAATTGTGATTATCAGTGATTTGTTATTTTGATTGTGCTGCAATAATTTAATGATGTTAAATGGGTGTTCAGCTGTATTTTGGGAGGTCTTGGACACCAATTAACTCACTTTCCATTATTTCTTATGAGATAAATTGCTTTGAAACTCAAACAACCTTCAGCAACAAATTCACTTAGAGTTTTGTTGTTGCACAGTATATACAGAATAACTCATAGGAGGTTTGATCCTCAATCAAGAGAGAAAACAATTCAATCTCCTAAAATGTTAAACTATTCTATCGGGTTACTTTCAATTCGCATAGCGCTGCCTAATCACCCCCCCCCCCCCCCCCCCCCCCCCCCNNNNGCGCTGCCTCACCCCCCCCCCCCCCCAACCACCCACCCACCCACCCATCTATCGGGGTTTATTTGAGGCGAAATCAACTTTATACGTTTGTCAATTAGAGTCACATAAACTTGTCTCATGTGGACCGTTGGGTTGTTATTCATCCAGCTGGAGGCAGATATAAAGACTGTGGGTCCACCAGAGCCCATGTGAGGAGGTTTTTGCCCCTGAGTGAAGGGTGAATGCCTGCTTGAGGGATTAGTGTTACAGTTGGGGCTTATGCTAAGGTTGGGTACTTTATGTGAAAGGATTACGAGTTTGCAAATACAGCTATACCAACGTCCAGGCATGAAATATAATGACCCTGGAGCGTGGCCACCATCGGGAAAGCCAAGATGAAGCGGCGGGGACTTTTGATGAGTGCAGTTGTGTTGCGAAGGTTAGATACGAACCAGACTGCACTTCATCAGCAGAGGAAGAATGAAATCTGTTTGTTTGCTTCCACCAGGAATTGATTCAAAATCAATCGTCGGTGGATGCAAATCGTCTCCATTACACTCTTGCCCCGGGAAAAGGAAAAGAATGCGTGTGTCAAAACGCTTCGAAGGCTCCGAATGACAGTCGACTGTCCTGAATATAAACGAGCTTTTATCTGATGTGGCAACAATTATACAAACAACAACTGCCAATTTCCGTCTGGAGAGATTAAAACTGATATTAAAATAAATACGACACTTGGATTTTTATCAGGCAAAATTCATCATCGAAATCGACTTGGGGAAATGGCATCCGATACGGTGTCGCGCAGCCTCCATTGTGCAACACATGAGAGCAACCTGACAAACGAGGGTCTCGACTTGCTGCACAAACAGTCCTTTCACACTCATGTTTGTCGTTAGTGTGACAACCAGACCCTGACACCAGAGCCTGGCTTCAGCATGAGTGAACATAGATCCCTGCTGCTTACTTGCAGAAATGAGTCACTAAAAGTTCATGATTTGAATTAAAAAAAATAAAAAATAAAAAATCAGGTTTCAATGTAGCTCTGGTGAACTGAAGCTGCAAACTGAGTGAATGTGATGGTGCCAGGTTTTTAATCATGACTATTGTTATGAATGTTCAGACTGAATGGAAGCTCATTGTTCGGTGGCGTCCAGAGAGTTGGGCCTCATTCAGACCCAGTTTAACATTGGTGTTGGGTGGTCAGGTCACAATGGACGAATTCAGGTGTGAAAACATGAATGGGCATCTATAAACAGGTGCAGTGTGTAAGATTTGGTGACCTCTAAAGGTGAAGTTGCATGTTGTATCCATCACCGCACCCTCACCCTTCTGAGCATGCAGGAGAACCTGTGGAAGACTTCAGTTGTCACTAAAAGTAAAAAAAATAAAAATAAAGTTTTGTACCTCCACTACGCAATCTCACCACTAGAGGCCACTAGAAGGTAATCATTGGCTCCTGAAAAGTATAAATCCAGCTCTGGCATCAGAGAAAAAACCCAAACCTTACATTAAAGGTGTCATGTGTAAGATTTGAGTCATTCTTTTGGTAGGAAAACATTACAAAAACAAATATTTTGACTTATTTGAGCAATATGAGCAGAAATAAACTGATATTACTACAACTACTGCTACTACTACCATCACCATAGCAGTGACTGTATGGATTGCTCACATTCCATGACAGGCTATACATTCATAATAACCTGATTGACTCTCATACTTCACCACCGTCTCCAGACAATCATTCATTTGTGGCCGACACCATAATATCAACATCGAGCTCCACATACTGATTTTCTATTTCTTGGATTCTTTTAAATGAGAATCTTATTTACATTCACTTGGTGCTGCACACAGCACTGATTCACTCAATAACACCAGTTCCGGCGCGCTCTCTCTCTCTCACACACACACACACACACACACACACACACACACACACTGCACAGAGCTGTGTTTATTTAGTCAGACTGGATGAAAAGCAAACAAAGAAAAATGGGGGACACTTCCATGTCCTTACAAAACAGGGACACAAGTGGTCACATGTGGACACACTAGGTGTGAAGTGATGTACTTGAGAGTTGTCCACTTGGGGTTGGAGCTCACACAATCAAATATTAACACCGGGTCTGGCTGCACACTCATCTTCAGTCCCCCAAGACAGTGGCTAGTACGATAAATGAGTCTGTAGTAACAGCTTCATCTCGGCTATCATTTTTATAAGCCACATACAATAAAAGCGTAGTTTCGCCGTCTTGCACACTCTATTCAACACAAATGTATCTGTGGTGTTATCTGGGGAGGACAATGTCTTCAACAGATAACACCCGCACTGATAACAGCGCGTGCTGCTGTAACAGTGAAATGTCGGTCGCTTCCTCTGTGGGAAATGCATCAAGGAAAATGTACGGGTTCGATATTAAAGCTCATACATTCATTGGGGGAAGAGCGAGCTATAATAATAAAAGTCAAACTAATGGATTTCAGCAAAGCAGCGGTGACATAAAATAGTCTAGAAAGACTTGAAGCCGCGGTGACCTATATTTCAAGTGCGACAGCAGATTACATGTCGTGAATATGAAGCGGTCAGTCAACGCGACAAACTCACAGAGAGCGATGACAGGAGTATTTACATTCAGCCCGGTGTCGTGTCGTTCGTGCTCAACCCAGGAAAATAGAGCGCAAAACATTGTTGTTATTTCCATCTTTGCTAACCCTTCGTTGTGTTGTATGGGTGTTCTGTGTATGTGGGAGGTGTTTCTAGTTATACATCCCAGCACTCCACAGTAGAGGGGGTGCTCATTGTCACAAGAAACACTTTCAGAGGCCTGTGAGATGCCTCCTCTTCAATATTCTTTTTATTTCCTGCCCTGACTTATTGTATCGTGGTCAGAGTCCGATATATCAGCGGGTGATCGGAGGACAGGGCGAAGAGGCTGCAGCATTTCTGAAGATTTGAGACAATCGGTTCGAGAAGTGACCGACAGTCAAATATATATTCAGAGTACTGAATGTAAGGCCTTGTTTTTCGCATTGTTTGCAAGATGAAGGAAAAGGTGACCTTGAGATGGTGTTCAGTATTTATGTGACACCTCTATCTGTCTTGAGACCCCTTAAAGGTGCAGTGTGTAAGATCTGGTGACATCTAGTGGTGAGGTTGCATGTTGTATCCATCACGTGACCTTTCACCCTTCTGAGCATGCAGGAGAACCTATGGTAGACCTCAGTTGTCATTCAAACTCAAAAGATGTTAAGTATGTCCACTCTGGGCTACTGTAAAAAGAAGGCAGCCCCCGTGTAAATATACATTAATGGGCTCATTTAAGGGTAACGGGGGAAAAAACACATTTAGGTGATTACGAATTCATGGAAATGATATTTTTAGAAGTGACAAAAATGACCGAAATCTTACACACCGCACCTTGTTGTCACAACACAATCGGTTCCATTCACCCATTTGCCCTTTTGTTTTTACACGGTGACTCAATCACATGTTCAGATATACTCAGTATTGTCATGGTGCATCCACGCGCAGCAATAATCACCCCTTCACCACCTGCACATCCGTCACGTAGTCGGAGTTCACATCAAGCTCAGATCATACCCAATGACACTTCAGCAGGGGAGACTGGGATTGAACCATCAACCTGTGACTAGTGGATTACTCGCATTACCTCCTGTGCCACAGACACAATAGAAGTGTTGTGCGCTTACACAACGTAGGCTCTCATATGGACCTAATCTCTTTGAACCAAAACACAGTCTGATACACGGCACTGGATCAGAGCGCACACGCTGTGATCACGTCACTGTGTAGGATTAAGTGCAAATCTAGCGCGTTGCAGCTGAATACTACACCTGTTCAGAACCGACGGATGGCTAGCTTATCATCAGAACTCAAAAAGGTGTTTTCGTTTATTTACCCTGGGCAAGTGGGCGACGGTGGCTCAACGGTTAAAAGAGTAGTCGCCTTGGAAAATGTGGTTCGAATCCCACTCGAACCCTGCTGCAGTGGCCCAGACACTGATGTGTGTGTCGGTAGAAATACCAGGACTTCTGGATAAGCAGTTGAAAATGACACGACTAAAAACACGGTGGCGTCAACCTATTGACCCCTGTCGTGAGGACCTGCTCCTGAAATGAAAACAACAATTATGAGTGATTATACACTCCTCCGTGAAAGCTGCCATGTTTCTGCAGGGGGACAGAAGAGAAAATGACACTTGCTTTACAGGAAGCCTTTAGCGTTTCCTCACTTTATCTGAGGGCCATTATTATTCTCCTAAACCCTTGTACTTTCACCGCTCAACCCCACACACTGAACCTTTAAACTCAACTGTCCTCCCTCTCTTCCCCATTGCATCTCTCTGTACAAAGATTTTGCGTCACTCTGTTTTCAAAACATTTGTTTCTAGGCTCCAGTGTGAAGAAAAGGAGTGGAACTTGGCGTTCCGTTCCATGAGTAATGTTAAACCTTTGGTCATCAGGCAGGAAGGATTTCTGTCACTTTGACCCATGAGAATGAATAAGGACTTAATAAGACAGATTTTCCAGCCTGCACAGCCTCCACCTCAGCATTTGGTCTAAGCCCACAAATCAAAGCCATGTGCCAGAGAGGGCTTTGCATTTCGCTCAGCCTTTTCCTATTCTTAACCTCTGTCAAACGTAACCTGCAAAGGAAGGAGAGGAGTATAGGAAGGTTCATGTACTTTCAGTTTGCACGTGTTCTTTCTGAGGGCCTGTGTCGTCTACATCCGCTCCCTTAAATAGCTTCATCGAGATAGTGTATCTCAATCAGTGTGTCACAACTCCAAAGTGGGTCACAGGGGCTGTTGTGAAGAGCTCGCTCACAGGGACATAAATGGCTAAAGTAGATGTCGGCTCGTGAGACTTCAGCATTTTTTTTATTTTATTTTATTTTAAAGGCTTCGTGACTTTCTGCAAGCGGATGAACGCAGTGAGTCAGGAAGCTCCGTCTTACTTTTATATCTGTTGCTTCGATATAAAGAAAGGGGATACTGTGGTTTCCTCATACCTTCCGTCCTTCGCTCTCCCTGATTGGCTCTGTAGGGCTCCTGCACCTCCCTCTCTGATTGGTCAGTTGGACCAGTCTCAAATAGAGGGACAGTTTCAGCAAGCCTCTCAATACGATGTTTTACGGTGTTAACCAGCGGCACCCCCTCTCCTGTGGTCCCTTTTCCACCAGGGAAAAGCTAGCTTAGCTTTGTGCTAAGATAAGCTAAGTACAGTATTTTTGATGAATACATAAATTGACTGTCTTGTAAGCTTTGCAGGTGAAGGAGCCTCCTTAATGCACTGAAGTCCCAAGTGCTTTCCTATCCTCTTCCAGAAGGGCTGTGTGTGAGACACACTTTTTCCAAAACTTCTTATGTCAGTTCCTCAAACTGCAGAAAGACTCAAAGGGGAACTACAGAGATCAACATTGAGCCCATGGGAGAAGACAGATGGAAAAGGTCTGGAATCTGTGCAACATGCCTGGCGCGTGTCGATGATGTTTCAAACATGTAACAAGCCCGAAACCAGAGGAGTGATAAGTTTCACAGACATATGACGGAAACGTTTGGAAACACAACAAGGTTTCGGAGCTTTTTGACAAAAAAGGGTTCTTGTTAGCGACATGGGCAGTATCCTATAAGTCTGTATACATGACAGGCAAACCTTGGAGAGTGTAAACAAAACTCAAACAAAGCACAGGTGAGACAGAAAGAAACAAAGCAGATTCGTGGGGAATAAGCGCCGGTGTTGTACGTGTTTCCAGAAATCGGAAATTGTGTCCGTCCTTCACGTCTCACTGCGAGCGAGGACTAATATTTCACAACTGCTGAGCTGTCAGTCCAGTTATCTGAAGTTACATTTAGTCAGCACGGAATTTCATTAAGAATGTCCAGCCCCATAAATCACGGAGTTGTTTTCCCGCAAGAAAAGCTGCGGACCACAGTCCTGCAACTTTTCTTCCGCGCGTCAGCCACGTCTGGTTTTCAGTGTCATTTCAGGTATTTCAGCAGCCAGCAACCAAAGACCTGCTCCCGGCCGCATATTTATAGCCTGGTTAAATATACTCTTCGTCTGTTATTGACATTAACTGTTTTCCTACGCTCTCTTTCAGATGCTGCTCGGGGGACATAAGGTCAGCAGCCGAGCAGGGCTTCACAAATGTACTTTGTTTGCCACGTTGCCCTCGGGTTTACGGTGGTCACCTTTTGGCCGTGCGGACACCACGGTGTTAGCAGTCGCGCCACAATAACAACATCCACACTGCGGGGACAGTTCTCAGACCGCCACCACCAAATGTCGCTACACAGCTAATGCTAATGAGGGCTGGTTTGTGTCCGTGTGTGCTTGTGTAACTGCTGGTCTGACTCGGAAAATACCGAACCAATTCCTTACGACAATTTCTACAATTCACTTAGCAGACAATTGTATTCAAGGCAGCGGATGACGTAAGCAAAGACCAAGACGGGAGAAACGGGGTAAGTGATTGAAACTGCTTTGGGTCCAGTTGGACACAGGTGCTGACGTGCTGTCGAATCAATGACATGATATTGTAATCGACGACATCGCAATCGTCGTTATCTGTGTATAAGTCTACATATGTCTTTAAGAGCTGGATCCAAAACTTTTTAAAGGGTTTAGGGCAAGAGTCGAGCTTAAGTGCAGAGTTGTTTCTGAACACTTCTGACGGCCATTTTTGTTAGCTAACTCTTCTCACTCTGATCTCCACTATGATGTGGAGCATAGGTTCCTCAATAGCTTTTGCACCTGTGCTACGTGCTAAAGAATGGTGGGGTTTCAGTGGGGAAGAGTAAAAATGAATGAGTCTGTAGAAACATGTGAGAATGGCTCAGGCTAAAATGTTTCCAGTTGACCCACACCGACAAGACCACCAGCTCTTCACTTCTATCTCCTGTGGATGTTTACATCCGAAAGCCTGAGGTAAAACCGCTGTCCATTCCCGAGGATGGGCGATCCCCCTCGTCCCCCCTCGGTGACATCGCTTTTACGGAGTGAAACCATGCGAGTTCTTTCATTAGGGGCTCTTCCAGCGCTCCCCCCAATTAGCAGCACTTTCTGAACAATTTGAGACTGTTGGTGGACGCACCCCGCGGGAAACAAAGACGCAGTTTAGACCCAATTAAACGCTGGGTTTGTTGGGCGGCCGGGGACAGGCGGGGACTCAGAGACAGGGGGGGAGAGAGGGTCTTCAGAGGTCTATAGAATGAGGGAACATAGAAGGGAAGTCAGAAAACAACTTTACTGGTAGCACATGTGGTTCAAAGGGCCCAGGAAATATCTAATCAGCAATGGGAAGTGAAAGAAAATGTAGCTCTTCTCAGAGGCGGGTGACATTCTACAGATAGCATACTGGGTAATAAATGTTAAAGGTACAAGGGCGTAAGATTTAGATGACAGATCAGAAACATAATCCAATTCATGTCCTGATATGAGCTTATCAGGAGCGCGTCCTCTCTACAGGCACGCCTGCACTGTCATGTATTTTATGTTCTTACAGTAACAAAACACTCTTGACTTGAAATGATATATGAGGGCTCCCATTTGTTCTCCACATAGTAAAAGGGTTATTCACCTGCAGCGTGCAGACGCCAGCAAATCAAACCTGTCGTGACAAAATCTACCAATACCCTAAATATGTCTGACCTGGTCATGTTAAAGACAGAAATCCAGGGTCTGCACCACAGACCGTCGAACAAGATGGATGTAGATGGACTAACGAGCAAATGGGGACATGAAAGCGATGGTGATGTGACTTTTGTTGGACTGAGGGCAGCACCAGCCTGTCCCCTGTCCGTTTGACCCTTTAACACCACATTTCCCATTTCTAATAGTATTTCAGGACCTCAGTGGACAAAAAACTGCAGCCACTGCAATGTCAACGTAACACTTGACTATGTTGCAATACATGCATCCCGGTGGATTTTTCAAGCGAGGGCTGAGCTTTGGTGGTCTCCTCTGGTGCCCGGCTCGAGGCTGACTCATCAAAACGGGGCCAGAGAAAGGGAAATTTTCACTCAAACAATAACAGCACATCCAGGCAGAGACTGTTTGTTTTTCGAGGCTGGGTTTCTCAGACTGAAGAGTAGGTGGAGGGGAGAGTGCAGGTGACTGTGGGCAAATCCCAGTTGGTCCGTTCGGTGGTAATTCATGTGGATTCTGCCTCCCTGAGCAGCTTCGCAGCACTGCGTTGCCAAGTGCGACGAGTCGACTTCAAAGGCAGAGGGAAGAAACATTTATGGCTCGGCGATGAATCGCAGCGAGTGTGGCTGGTGGTTTTAATCAGCCAGGCCCGTTTAAATCCCGCAAATTTAATGAAATGTCAAATTTAGAAACCCGATTAACTTGAAAGCAACCGGTGCACCTTCTTCGGAGGCATTTTCCAAACGGAATGCGTCATCTTAAGATACTCGGAAAGAGCTTAGGGATCCATTCACAGGACAGACGTTCCCTTCATGAATGTGGAGCATTATATCTCCGCTGAACTAACCCTTCACTTTGTCCTCGTCTGTGATGGCTTTCACAGATCTGTCTGAGCCGACTCCTCTTTGGTATAAGACCCTTTTTTTCCTCTCTTACCAAACAGTGGAGCGTGTGAGTGGCACTGTGAGGCTTAATAGTTTCCAGAAGTTGTTCCAGCTCAGCTCTGACGGTGTGCGTTAGTGCAGGGGGAGCTGTTTTACAACTCTTTTCATCTGCCTGCGTGCAAATCACAGTAGGACCACAGCTGGCAATGAAGAGGACCTGTACGGCATTTAGACGGATGAATGTCGGTACGATCCTCTGCATATCGCTGGTTATCTGTGTTGGTGTTTTACTTTGACGATCTCAATGAAGTTCATTGACAATAGAGTGACCAACTTTGGCTCCATTGGAGCTGTGTGTAACTTGTTTTTCCTTTACTGAATCAAGACTTTTGATATTGGCCTCATTATTAATCTGAACCAGTCTCGTCCCTGAAAAATCCAATATCAGTCAAACCCTTATCTAACCTTCACAGTCCAGAGGATGAACTCTGTAATCATACGGAATCTTCACTGGCCGAGTACTTTCAGTCTCCCTCTACGAAGAAAACAAAACATAAAATCTCAACTGATGATAAACCAGGTAGGATGAACACAAAGTTTCCAAACTTCACACTGCACCATTAAAAAGCTCTGCACACAACAGCCCTGGCCCCCAAAACAGTGACACTTTACTGTACAACTGTTTGAGGAGAACTCATTAATGACAAGTTGTCATTCAGGAGAGCAACTACCCATTGATTAAAGGAATGATAATGAAAGGCAACTTATTGAGTCATGGATTCATCGGATCTGAGTGAAAGCTAGACACAAAGCACAACAACACATTCGCTATTTTTTAAGCATATGCAGCTCGTCTGTTTGTACTTGGAGGGTTGGTTTCCAAGAACCTATGCTGTTGTGTAGTTTTTGTCTTGAAATCCAAGGTATCTATACGATTGAACACAGTTTTCACATCAGTTGCAGCCCACAACAGA
>JAFBJT010105911.1:4451-28328 GCA_016785325.1 Chascanopsetta lugubris
TTTCCAAGTGAGGTGAACTCATTTGAGTTCACTTGAAGCTGTGAATGTGAAAATTGGTACTTCAGTGAGATCCTAACCGAAGGTTTTTTTTCTTTTTTTTTTTTTTTAAGATTCTGGAAAACTTTGGTTTCAAGAGAACTGATGATCCAAGAGGTTAATTCAATACAGCATATTTTAGTTGTCTTTGTCTGCGGCATGCCTCTATTAAAGCACAAGATTTGGCATCCGTCACTTTGTTTAGATACTCCCTCTTGTATTCTTTGGTTATGTTCAGTTAATAATTTGAGCAGCTTTTTTCCCAGCCTCCCCACTGAGTACATGGTCTGTCAGGCAAAGTGAGTACAATCTGCTTTTCTTTGTATTTGATGGATAGGCATCAGGCATTCAGCCCAGGAAGTGTATGCACCTCCTGTGGTTAGTCCAGGTCCTCAAACCAAAGCCACAGAAGGAAGAGATCACTTCCTTGGACACCAATGCATAGGCCCATAACGATGACCTTTGTGAGCAGGTCGTAGTTTTCAAAGAAAAAAATAAACACTCGGCACAGCAGATGTGGAGGTGGTCCACGTCTCATGTCTGCCTTCAACAAGGAAGTGTATGGGGACTGGAGTAAGAATCAAGTATACATTGATGTTTGTTTCTGTCTTCTTCAAATCCACACAGCGGGATTCTCATCTTTTGCATGACATTTGTCAAAATAGGAAAACGTCTGATTCTGGTATAAAATATCTGATATGCAGATAATCACCACACAAAGGCGTCACACAAAATCAATTAGCAGGAGGATGGGTGCCATGAATATTGAGGTGACGCAATAAATGTCCTTTTGAAAATCCAAAATGTCTTTCTTGAGTGAAATATGACAGTGGACTGGTTGAATCTCTGCGCCCACAAAGAGTTGGACAGGATGTCTTTGTTTGGTAAATATGACTGAGCAAATCCATTCTACATGATGTCATTATAGCAGCAAGCCCGTCCAACCGTCCAGTCCGGGTCTTGCAACTCAGAAGCCGCTACAGGTGACTCAAACGTGCATTTAGGTCATTTTATGAATGTTTGACAATGTTACAGCGGTGTGTTTAACTCTAAAAGTGAGGAAAAGGATAATAGGTCTCCTTCAATAACAATCAGTCTAACTTACAAGCGGAGTGGTAGTACTGCCTTTCAGCTTCCTTTTGGCTTCTGTCTCTGCTCGGCAAATGATAAAAGCCATCATTTTACAAATATGAATATGTTGAATTTTGACATCACCGTTAACACACCAGTCCTGGTCTCGCTATGGTCTCCGCACCATTTATCCTGGTTAAGCAGCAGCAGCAACACGGCTGGTGGTTTAGCCAAAAATGAAAATGAATCAGATGCTGGTGTTTGGATTGAAAATGTGCCCAGTTCGTTTTGTTTATTCGATTATTTTGCCTGAAGAGAATAAAGGTAAATATGGTGTGTGGATTTACAAATTCAATCTTTAAGAACCGAAGAAGCAGAGGGAGCTGTGCAAACTACAAGGGGTCAAAGATAAGGAGGTGCGTGCTTATTGCATGTGGTGTTTTGGCTCAGTCTGACAGCTGTGAATTATTTGGCCGTGAGACAGTGAGAAGGCAAAGAATGTACTAACGAGTAGACCGAGTGGCAATCTCGATGAAGAGACGAAGAAGGAAGGGGAAGGTTAAACAAACAAATGGTGACAGAGCTCCATCATCGATGCCTGGCCTGTGTTGCGTCACCCAGCATACAAAGATTCACCATGTACAAAGGTGTCGTGTGGAATGTCTTATGAATATGGAGACGTTCTAATAAACCGTCCTTGGCACCCTGAGTGAAGCGGCACGTGTGATGCAGCCTCTTTTCTCACAAGAAAGAGCTCTGATGTTACGTATATAGACAAACCCTCTCTTTGACAAGATAGAATTTATGGTTTTGAATGAAGTAAGAGAATCAAGGTAGTGACACATGGCGAATGAATGATGGAACTTTTTGTTGGGCAAAAAAAAAAAAAATTATCACTAGGCCATTAGTGTTCTTATTCAGGGGAAAATATCCGTCTATAATCTGTGTGGCCCATCCCAGAATACTTCTTTCAAAAGGTCTGGTAAGGATGCGCAAAATAAATGATACTAATGAACCAGTCGGACTGAGATTCCCCCTCTTAAGTACCATGGACTTAAAATGTTAGTGCTCCAGCTAGTGAATCATTTCAAAGTCTAAGACACTGACCTCCCTATATGCTCTGTGTAATCGATTAGTCAAAGGTGCAGTGTGTAAGATTTGGTGACGTCTAGAGGTGAAGTTGCATGTTGTATCCATCACCTCACCCTCACCCCTTTGGCCTGCAGGAGAACCTGTGGTCGACTTCAGTTGTCATTAAAGATGCTTAGCAAAAGACGTTTTAGTACGTCCACTGTTACTACTGTTAAAACATGGCGGCCCCCGTAGAGAGGACCCCCCCCCCCTCCTCATGAAAATACCCAATAGAAGTGACACAAGTGACCGAAGCCTTACACACCTTTGATGGAATAACGCATGAAGTGCAAAAAAAAGTGCTTATGATCATTGTGATTGTTAAAATGACACGACATTACCTCCAGCATCAGATAGGTTTTCTCATATCCTGACAATGGATTATATTTATCCTACATGGTCTTAAAGGCACAGTGTGTACGATTTTAGTCATTTTTGTGACTTCTAAAAATATTGCAAAACAATTACATACAGACACTTTCAGGAATTTATAATCACCCATATGTTTTATTTTCTTAATTACCTTAAAATTAGTCCGTTGATGTTTATTTAAACAAGGAGGACGCCATGTTTTTACAGTGGTAAAAGTGGACATACTAAAGGTTTTTTAGTCTACCATTGGTTCTCCTGCATGGTCAGAAGGATGGATACAACATGCAACTTCACCTCACCAAAACGTATACACTGTACCTTTAAATTAAAAAAGACAAGTACTCAAGTATGGTTTTTTTTTCTTAAAGACTTGAAAAATTCGTACTGGTTTTTACCGTACATGCTTTTACAAATTAAAAATGAAGAAAATGTGTTTCTTCGGTTTAGGCTGTGTACATGAGAAGAGCTCTTAAGCTTTATGAGAGACAAGGAGTAACATCCATGCATTCCTGATATTTTTGTCAAAAGATGTTTGATTTCCAGGAGAAGTGTCTGCGTTTTGTGAGGATATCACTCGGTGACTCCTCTCATTGAAATTCAATTGAAAGCATATCGTTCACTGAATTACGGGATCTGAGTCATAAATAAGAAAAACTTGGGTCTCATGGGAATTTAGAGCAGTTCGTGAGAGACTCAGGTCAGTTTCACACACCATTTGCAGTCAGTCAAGCAAATCGTGAGATGAAAGGTTCAATGGAGACAGGCATCTTTACCGCTTTGATTCCTTAGAGCTCCATTTGGCAGAGGAGGTACAAAGTTCCCGTTCGTGAATTCAGATTGAGAAATTTCTCGCAAGTTATCAGTTTCAGATGTTTCTGGGATATGTTTTGGAGCAAGGTGAAGCAAGCAATGCATTTTAAAACTTTCAATTTCCATACCGGAGTCAAGTCAAGTCATGTTCACTATAGGTATTTAAAGACAACATAAATGGTGCAGTGTGTTCGATTTCTGTTTATTGGTAGAAAAGAATATTACAAAACAATTACATAGTAACATTTTCATGAATTTATATTTTCAAAGATTTCTATGAATGTATTTTTTTGGGAGATGTCACCAAACCGTACGCACTGCACCTTTAAATGTGGGGGTTTTGCTCACAGCTGCTGTGTGTGTGTGTGTGTGTGTGTGTGTATTTCTCTAAACCATTTATTGGCTGACCTTAAGTTACTTGATGACAGCAATTCTTTTCATTATTTTGTGCCCTGGTCAAATGTCATGATCTGCTCCTTTGATGCATCATTTGCTCTGTGTGTGTGTGTGTGTGTGTGTGTGTGTGTGTGTGTGTGTGTGTGTGTGTGTTGTTAGTTTTTCTTTATTGTTTACCTGTGTGTGTGTGTGTGTGTGTGTGTGTGTGTGTGTGTGTGTTGTTAGTTTTTCTTTATTGTTTACCAAACTTTATTACTCCCTTCTTCTTTTTAAATGTAGTCTCAGGGCTTCCAATCTGTTTGTCTGTTCAGATCCGCAGCCACACCTCACGCTGCTGCTCCTGTGTGTCACACTCTGTCCTCTGAGTTGAAATGATCGTTTGAATTCACCTGCCTCTCTGCCAAACTCAAGCTCTGTAAACTTGTTGATTTCACACTTAATTATCTTCACTGCAGCCGCCATTGCCTCGGCAGATTTTGTTTGCTCCCTGAAATCTTTCATCTCTGCAGAACTAAGTTAGCATACTAACAGGGGTCTGTGGTTAACACGGGGCCTACGAGACGCATACAACGTAAAACCCATCGGTTAAAGGTGCAGTGTGTACGCTTTGGTGACATCTAGGGGTGAAGTTGCATGTTGCATCCATCAGCTCACCCTCACCCTTCCGAGCATGGAGGAGAACCTATGTTAGATTTCAGTAGTCAATAAAACTCAAAAGATGTTCTGTAGGTCCACTCTGGGCAACTGTAAAAACATAGCGGCTTCCATGAAGAGGACCCACTCCTCATGTAAATATACATTCATGGGCTCATTTAAGGGTAACAGAGAAAAAAAACTAACATTTAGGTGATTATAAATTAATGGAAATGTCAGTATGTAATTGTTTTGTTATTTTTTTTTTAGAAGTGACAAAAGCGACCGAAATTTCACACAGTGCACCTTTAACAGACATTGAATGTACATTTTGTTGTTCTGCCATTTTCTATCGGCTGTGATGATGGACACCACAGTGGCGCAGTTTGCAAACAATCATGTTGACTTTATGCTGAGGAAGATTAAAGGGTAAGAACTTCTTGGTTAGACTGTAAAAATGCATCATCCCGTTTGGCACTTTATAGTCAAACAAGACAAATCCCTCCTTATCATCATTAATGGGCCACTAGAATTATTTGTGTTGTTCTTTGCTTTTATTTCCCTCATTTACACAATGTTTTTGTTGTGTAGGGGATGTGGAGATGAGCAGATATAGGCCCAAATCCACATTTGTTTGTCTCATCCACCCACCACCCACCCACCCTCCACTTTACAGACCCACATCTGACCCGCAACTGCAACTTGCACTCCATATTCCTGCCGTCAGGAATATACTGCGCATCAAAGCTGTTGCAAATGACAAACCCTGCATGACTCAATGTTATCATCCTCCACTCCCACACAGACCCATCCAAATTTTTTTTTTTTCTCTCTGCCGGACAGTCTTTAATTGCATTGTTGTCACTCTAGCCTTTACAAAACATCCGCACCCGCTCTTCTGACGTCTCATTTCACCGACTCACCATAAAATGTAACCTGTCAACATGTCACTATTAGGCAGCAAGGGCAAGGTTGGCATCACAGATTAGCTCAAATATCCACATTTCTACAACAAATGTTACAATCCCACAATATGGAGCTTGGGGTGTTGGGACTTATCTGACAGTGGGTCCTGGACATGGCCATGGATTGTGATAGGGCCAGAAATCAAGTTGGATTTATATAATTCCATTTATGCTGCATGTGCTGTTGTTGCAGGTTGTAACTAACATCTATTGTACGTCTGTCCGTCCTGGGAGTGGACCACTCTCCCTGAAGTTTCAACCTATTTTTTTCTTTTCCCTGTTAAAAGATTTGTTCCCCCCCCTCCCCCCCCCCCCCCCCCCCCCCCCCCCCCCCGGTAGTTTTTTCTGTTACTCTTGCTGCGGGTCTAAGCAAAGATGATGTTACCCTGTGAAGCCTTGTGAGACAAACTGTGATTTGTGAATGTGGGCTACATAACACTGATCTGATTTATTTATTGTTATTTATTTATTGTGCTTTTGTGCAGAGGATGTGGCACCAAATTTGACAACAAACACTGCATACCATTGCTTTAGAACTAACACTGCCCCGCTTCAAAACTTGATCCTCAGTAGAATCTATAGTCAGACGACTATCAAGCTAAACAAGAGGAAGCAATTCAACATGCGTGTTTTTGTGTAATTGAAATCAAGATTATTTAATACTTGCTTATATGGTGTATTTAAAGCAGACATGATGCATTTATATTGAAAAATTAGTTTACATCCAACACCAATTCAAAATCATATACGCAACAAATAAACACAATAATCCGTCCGCAGTCAAACAGCATATGGCCAACCTGGTGCCCATCATCTAATCAGGAAAAGAAGAGACTTGTGCACAAACACTTTCTCTACTCTCCACACAGTCAAGGTCAAACTGAGTGGAAACATCCACTGCAAGTGATGACTTGCATTAAATGAATGCTAAGACAGTCTATTTGCATGTAAAGAAATAATGTGATTTCTTAAAATGACAAATGAGTCCATTTCAGCTGATGCTAAGTATTAATGAGTCATGCACGTACCCCTGGCTGCTGATCGAGAAAGATTTATGCGAGCTCTTCCTTCATATTTGAACAATCACTGTGTTTTCCTCTGACAAAAAATGAAATCAGTGGCTATTTTACTAGCAATGCCCCACATGGCACTTGCTGAAAACACGTCTGTAGTAAATTGACTCAATGATTTTGTAAGTTAATCATTACAAACACCGGCATGTAATTATGACATGTACCTATGACGCATGGAGTCCAGTTAAGAGGTGGTCTATTAAGAGAGGGCTATTTGAGACGAGTAATTTTCCACCTTCACAGAGATTCTGAGGATGTAAGACTAGTGTAATAAGTGTAAAAACTATGGACTGTATATCACGATGGGTGTAGCGTTGGTGACGTCACCCGTCGGTGCTTTTGAAGCGAATAGCGGGCGAGTCCCTTATCTCATCTCACTTCTCCTACTTCCTGGTTCGTTCAAAAACGGGCAGATAGGCGGAACACACGTGAGGCTGTGGGTTGGCCCATGATGCCATCGCATCCAGGTGGACCTAGCTGTCAGTCAAGAAGCCACGCCCTCAAATATGCGCAATTTCAAACGTCGATAAAGTAAAAACAAACGAGAGGAAGAAATTCACCCCTCGTAAAGTTGTGACAGGAAAACATGTGACTGATTGAGACCAAAACCGAAGATTGCACCAGACTTTAAGCATATTTAATTCACCTCTAAAGTTGGCCATTTTAACATGGGAGTCTATGGGGATTAGCTCCCTTCTGGAGTCAGCCCCCAGTGGTTACCCTATGCACTGCAAGGTTTTTCACTTCCTATTCTCCTTCATCCGTCTGCACTGGAGGTTGCCCCTCAGTAAAAAAACAAAAAACAAAAGCAAAACACAGATGTACAAAGCTAAGAGGCTGCAGACTGCTCGGTGTTTATAGTGTTGAGCCACGTGGATGCTACAGAACAAGCTTCCTTTAGCTGAGCTTGATTTCCCTCTGCTTCCCTCTGGCTATATTTTATTCATGCTGGATCTACAGAACTTTACTCACTGCTATTATAATGTGACTGCATTCAATTAGCCTGTATCCCGTCAGTCCAAATTTGACCTCAAATTGCTTCTCAGATCCTGCAGCGACTTGTCTTCAGCCGTCCTCTGTGGGCATGAAGTAAAGTCAGAGCCCCCGCCCCCCCCCCCATAATCCTTTAAGTCAGAGGCATTTCCCAACCACACGGGAAGATTATATCAACAATTGATACTTTAAACAATGTTTGATTTGATCCTTTCGATCCACAACGTAACACGTGATGCTGTTTGATGCCGTGCCCCAAGGGGGACAGAATTAACTCACATTAGTGGCTGACATTAAAACGCAGCTGTTCATTACAGATTATTAGTGGAGTTCACAAATACTGTAGCATCATGCAAGCGATCGGTGTCAGCCCATGCTCCTTTCACAGTCATGCTAACGTGGGCTTTGGAGGTCAGAGCCTGGGAGCTGGGTTTAACCAGTCTTTAACAAGGTCTTACAGCTCTGGGATCTTTGTTTGTCTTTGCAAAATAAGACCTCCACAGTCAACTGTACTAATTGAATGAAGAAAAAATGCAGACTATTAGATTTAATCAAGATTAATAAAGATTTAATCAAACGGGACAAAGTGGCTAAGACTCCATTAACAGGTGCAGCGTGTAAGATCACGTCCATTTTTGTCACCTCTATTTTTCATGCACGTATAATCACCTAAATGTGTTGCTTTTTCCATTACCCTTAAATGAGCCCATTAATGTATATTTACATGAGGAGCGGATCCTCTCTATGGGGGCCGCCATGTTTTTACAGTAGCCCAGAGTGGACATCTTTTGAGTTTTAATGACAACTGAAGTTTACCATGGGTTCTCCTGCATGAGGATCAGGTGATGGAGACAAGATGCAACTTCACCTCTGGATGTCAGCAAAATCATAATATGAAAATACAGTGCACCTTTAAAACTATTGATACCTGGAAATGTATTATATTGCACATGCTCACAAACCAATAGTGTAATGGCTAAGTTGCTCCAAGACTTCAAACATCAAACTTTGTATTGGTCCGGGGGGGGGGGGGGGGGGGCCACGTGGAGGGGGGGGGGGGGGGGGGGGGGGGGGGGGCTACTTGGAAAATAACAGTCGGATATCATAAAAGTCTCTTTGTGTTTAAGGACCCACTCCTGATGTCAATATAAAAGGCTAATACACCTAAACCTAGGTCCAAGCAGAGAGCCATCACACACATTTTAATAGGTCTGCACCTCACGCTGACCTCACATTGAAGCACAGTCACACTTCACAATCAGAATTTCACTAAATATCATGATCAAAACATACGCCACCAATTTACCTGCCCAGGAGACAAATTGTTAGCTCTGATTCAAGGGCAACACCTGCTGCCTTAGCACTGAAAAGTGACTTGTCCAGCAGTGCCACTGCATGGCTTGGTAATTAGCGGCCCATGTCCAATTCTGGCGAGCAAGTCTCGTTCCTGGTACAACCCCTCTGGTTTTGTCAAATAGAGAAATGTCTATCCATTTCTATTACACAGAGAACAAAACAGAGTGCAACGTCCTGCCCTGCAATAAATATCAACGGTCAAAACAAATAAAACATTTAGGTTGACTGTAAATTCCTGAAAAAGTCAGCTTTTTTTTATTGTTTTGTTTTATTTGAACATTATCATTAACAATTATAAATTCAATTGTTCTGTAATATTTTTAGAGGTGACAAAAATGACCGAATGCTCACACACTGCACCTTTAAATAACCAGATGTAGCCCGTTGGATCCATCCCATCGGCGCATGTGCGCTGAGCGGAGCGGTGACAATTTCCGCTCCTCGCTCACGGTACTTTCTGCTCCAGGCTCAGAGCGGCCCTGAGCCACTTCACTCCTGTAAACCACTCCGGTCCCTGCTCCCGCCCCCTCCACACGCCGACTCACACACACAAACATGTGCACGCACTTCAAGGAGAAAAATCTGCGTACTTCAGGCTCAGGATTAAGGATGGTTTGCGAATGTGGTGCTGGCATCCTCCCGGTGACCCGCTGGGAGCGCCGGGGCTCGGTTTCACTTTCTGTTTGTGCAGCCGAGAGGAAAACGCTCGGCTCTTTTCTGCTCCATGTGGGTTTGTCTTTGCAGTAAACTGATATTCTCTCAAACTATAAGGGGGGGCGGGGGTTAGACGTGAACCCTCACGTCTAAAGCACGGTTACTATACAAGATTAGAAGAAGCCGTGCAAAGGGGCGCGTCTGCCACAATTGGCTTTCAGTTTCTGCAGTGAGTGGCACTGGAGTAGGGCTGAGGGCGATGCCGCCTTGGTTATGAAATGACCGCTACCTTCACTCCCTACATCACCACCTACACTCTGCACACATGCTCTGATCCCAATAGTAATGGTAATACCAATCATTGAGATGAATTCAATGTCTCTTCATTTTCTTTTTGACACCGATGGGACACATTTTACTTCAACTCTTAACCTCATTCAGCAAAAAATAGTCGCCATTTGCAATCCTCCTCTTTCAATTTCTGGTCCTATATCACCTCCAACGTCCACCTCTTCCGCAGTTTTTATTGTATTTTTTCCCTATTCCCTAAAATATATTAGATCCACTTACTAACTTTTTGAGTGCTTGGACTCTCTTATTTTCATTCTGAAGTCTCACCATTATAAATTGGAAATCAATCAACTCGAGCGACTGAGGGCAGCACTGGGTAAATCATAACTTCAGGCAGAGTTGTGTCACACCATTCACTGAAGCAGCCTAAATTAGGTCTGCGTGTCACACTGTCTTGATTTGACCCAAAATGTGCTCTGCTGACTCTTATTTGATTGGCAGTAAAAAAAAAATAAAAAAAACATCTACAGAGACCCCCCCCCTCCACTAGTTTGAGCGTCCCCCCCCCGCCTGTCCTGTTGTGTCGGCAGAAATAGGTGCTGGATATTTTCAGCCAAGGACTGATGAAGACTTTCAAAGACTTGAGGAAAAAGTCGGAGTGAGTCACACCAGGGTCAGGGGAAGTAGCGTCATCCCCTGTGAAAGCTGGTGAAACAATGAATCGTGAATGAAGCCTTGATATTGATCTAACTCATTCAACTATTTCTGTTCTTTGTGAAAACACACTGGGGTAAGACGAGGAAGGGAAATATTGGATATATTATGGCTGTATTTAACAGAGATTGGAGAACGTATGGTGTCAAGATGGTGTCATGAGACTATTCCTCCCAAAAGACTGCCTAAAATGGAAAAAGGCCAATAGATCCCCCCTATACCTGTGCAAAGAATAGGTTGTTTGCTCAGGCACCATGGGCACCCATGGTACTGTCAGTCTCCGCATATTGAATCTACACAGCCTTTGCTCTCTTCTTAATGAAACACTCATATTCTGATGTAGAACGGGAGCACAATAGGGGAATCGTAATCATCTATCCAGACTGCTGTGGCTGCCTTTTTTTTTAAAAACTTGTTTATTTCATTCTCTCTCTCTCTCGCTCAAGACAGACATATTGGTCGTACTGAATAATTAAGAAATAGAAAGCATCTGTCAGTTGCGGAGAAAACTCAAAGACCTTCACTGCCCCATGGCCCAAACAACCCCTGTGTATCTGCAGGAGTTGACAGGGTTGTTTCTTATACCCTTTCAACTATTCTGTATCCAGCTGCTGAAATTCGGTTTCAGGGATTCAGGTTTTCAGAGCTGACTTTCCATACTGTGCTCTGCTTTGATTTGAAATTGCCACAAAAAATTAAAATTAAAATTAAAATTAAAATAATGAAAGGAAACAAAGAAAGAAAAGAAAAAAACTAGTAAGACTTCAGTTTGACTAGTGCTACGCTGCTGCTCTGGAGTGATGGGTTCTGCTATCTAAGGTGCTGCAGTTCAAACTATTTGCCAACAAGGATTGATAGAAGTATTGTATACAGCGTGTTATTTTCTTATCCACACAAAGACAGCCCAGTTGACCCCATCCCCTCTTTATTTTCAACACCTTTTGTATGATTTCACTGCTAAGACGCAGGAGGGAGAATGATTGTGGGGGAGCTGTGACAATGACACCCTTAATGTTTTCACAGTCGCTATGCTTTCCAGGTTAGAAAACAATGGAGTGGAACCAGCCACATTAGTACATTAAGTCCAATAGTGGTATGTCACAGAATTGCAACATTTACTTCACATTTGAAATGGGGGCCTATTTACCATCCATGCCCTTCAACATTACCACTGTTCATTTAGACGTTATCATCTACTCAACTGTTAAAACTGGAATAGGTTTCTCTGAGGTGCCTGAAAGTTTAATACAGGGCAACAGCGGCTGCCTGTGGAAGCCACAGTGGCTGGTTCACCTACAGCTTAAGAGACGTTGCAGAGAAAAATAACGGAACTCAAGGCCCAATTGGATTATTTCTTTTAAATATCAAAATCACATAGTCTTAGATGGGCAGCAATGGCTTAGTCAAGGTCACTAGTTCGAATCCCACTTGTCACCCCCCCAATGGCCCTATGTGAACTGGTAGAAATACCCAAGAAAAGGAAATAAAACAAGAAAAGTAAATGGATTATATTTGAGAATGTATGATGGGGAGTTTGGTTGATGAAATGGAAGACAAAAAAAAAAAAGAAAAAAGGTGCCAGAAGGAGAGAAACTCTCCACGTTCTCCCCTTTCCTCCTGTTCTCTTATTCTTATTTTATACTTCTTTTTATCACATTTCTCTTTGTGTCTCAGCTCATCTCAGGAAATCTCATTTTCTAAAATCATTCAAAGAGCATGGTGAGTCATGATGGGCAGCGTTTTAAGTGTTTAAGTATGTGTTCAAACTACATGACACTAGAGTGGTTATGAAGACACCCGGCGCTAATGTCTGCAGATCCAGTGCCAGGAAGAGGAGAGATTTGTTATTCATCAGACATCACAACACTGACTCATGTTGCATAAACTCACTATGAAAACCATCACAAGTACAAGAAGTGCTGACGCAATACAGGTAAAAATAAATGTTAAAAATGATATCAGCACTTATGAAAAGCTGTAGGAAAATGGGTGTCAATTTAAGGCTTGCTAAAATGATAACACTGAGTAGCAGGATAATTGATCTTTTTTTAATGTAATTGCGTGTATTCATTTCTATTTCATTTCATTTTTCTTTGAATGAGTCAAGATCCACTTGGAATAAGAACAAAGAGAGGAGGAAAAAGAACCTTTGGCTGTTGGTTTATGGTTGAGAATAATTCCATTCTATGAATAATCATGAATAAAGTCTCTCTCAATCTCCCCTGTTCAATGTGTTGTAGTGTGTGAGAGGGGCGTTCTCTTGGAATCAGTATTCATGCTAAGACCAGGCACTCCTGGACAAATGAAATATTTATTTTGGCAATGCTAATAAGTAAATATAGATCCGTGCCAAGCAGCAAATTGTCATCCAGCGTCACTTGTTTTTCACGCTGGTCGAAAAACCCAACCCAACTTCTGATGATAATTCACTTTAAACGAAGGCAGGCATAAAGAGAGAAAAACAGTGGTGAGTCTGCTTAGAGATGACTCAGCGGATATCCACACTCAAACAAAGAGATACCATGCAAACTCCACACCACCTGGATGAACACATCCGTCAGCATCCGCGTCCGTCGGACCGGGAGCTTGAAATTTCGTCGACAACGAGCACGCCAGTGTAAATCAAAGGAGAGTAGAATGAGCAGTATTTGCATTCCTCAGCTGCAAGCAACTTCATCGTTATTTCCTCGTCACACATCTCGAACATACCAGGTCAAGCGAGCATCACGAACACCCTGCAGTGCAGCGTGATGTAATTCAACCTAATAGATCTGTAACATGTTGCAAATAAAAGGTGTGGATACAGCTATTAGATATATAAACTGTAGTCAGTCAGCACTGGTCAGAGGGGATCTAGGGATCACTTTCCTCATTGCCAATGTCAGTCATTTTAGCTATGTGTGGACCAAAGCTGATGGGATGCAGGGGCATGCGGGTGCGGTCTTCCCATTGGCCGGGACATGAGGTGGTTTTTCACCTTCTGTGTGGTAAATGAATGAATAGCATAGTGATCAGTTGTCTGCGTGACGACCGTGTGTGACAGGAGCCATAGTTTGGCTGTGTGATAATACAGAAGATATGGTAACAACAGATGGTACAATAATAACACGGCACATCCATCCCTCCCACAAACCAGGCTGCTTCTGCTCTGACTAGATACACAGCCTGAACAGTTAAGGCTGAGTGTTAAGTGTGGTCACGCCTATTCTTTTTTAAAGGTGCAGTGTGTAAGATGTCAGTCATTTTTGCCACTTGTGAAAATATTACAAAAACAATTACACACTGACATTTTCATGAATTCATAATCACTCGAATGCATTACTATTTCCCATTACCCTTTCAATGAGCCCATTAATGTATATTTACATGAGGAGTGGGTCCTCTCTACGGGGGCCCAGAGTGGACATACTAAGCGTTGTCTGGTTATTAATGACAACTGAAGTCGACCATAGGTTCTCCTCTGTGCTCAGAAGGGTGAGGGTGAGGTGATGTGCACAACATGCAACCTCACCACTAGATGTCACCAAATCCTTCCCACTGCACCTTTAAACATGCACACGGTAAAACCCATTCTGTAATAATGATACTCTGATGAAGCTGACACAAGTAACATATTCAGTTGAGTCACCATGAGTAATAGAACAGTGACATGATGAGTAGAAGTGGCACCACAGGAAGAGTAAAGTGTCGTCAAAGAGACATCCGTTTAACTCGAGAACATGTTTCTCGCTCCATCCCTGCTGTTTGTCTTCAGATCCCATTTAAACGCTTCAGAGAAGGACACAACAGATGAAACTCGAGCAAATAAGCAACAGGCAACACCGTGCACTGTGTGTAGCGTCAAGCAGCACACCTCCGGCACATCAACACCTTTTAGCTTTTATCTGCTCTGCCGTGAGGAAGCACTCACCAGCGCAATGTCAGCACAGCGGAAATGGTCACATCGCTCAAAACTCGGTGTGACAGCCAAATCCGCAAAATGCCCTGAGGAAAAATATACCTGATGTCATTCTCCAAACGGTTGCCAAGACACACGAGGTTATGAAAGGGGACCACATGAGAGCAGTGGTCAACATACGACCTGTTTAAACCATCACTGCCCAGCTGGATGTGACTCACCTTAACCTAAACTAACTAGACTTTTCGGTCAGCAGCTTTCAGTAGACACAGAACATATTCTTATTGAAAATTTTTTTTTTCCCTCCCCGATAAAACTTGCTTTCATGGGAGTAAGCCTGTCCAATGATGATGCATCACTCGTGCCTTAATTCGAACATCTCTGGAGACATCGAACCAGACGCAGAAGAGAATCATCACAAAAACATAGATTGTTGAGTGTCCCAGTCTTCATTTTGTTTATTTGCTGTGATTGAGAGGGTTAGAGGTGCTGTCTTCCGACCAGAGGGTTGGGGGTTTGATTCCCCCCCCCCATTCCATGCTCTGAAGTGCCCTTGGGCAATACACTGAACCTCACATTGTCCCATGTACGTACAGATAGAAAGTGCTGCAAATAGATGGGCAGTATGAATAAAAAGCGCTTTGAGAGGTCATCAAGACCTGATGAAGTGCGATATGAATACAGACGATTTAACTTTCTTTCAAACCCAACGGTGAATGAACAACTTCAACACCAGTGTAGCCTCTTGATCTGGAGGATAAAATAATAAAGGCTTGAAACATCATGTAAAAAAAAGGGTTTTGCGACAAATGACCTTGGCTACACGTTAAGAGCAGGAAGCTCAGCGTACATCGGGGCCCTCCAAGAGTTGTTGGACAAAGAAGTGTACGTAGAAGTGGAAATGATGGTGTTCACCCTTGTCCTGCATTCGTATCAAACGAAATTCAGAGCCGAGCCAGTTGAAAGCCGAACGCCGCAACATTTGACTCCAGGGTGAATGTCGATTAAACACATTCGCACTGCACAAAAATCCTGCTAACGCCCCAGTGTTACTGTTTTCTTTATTTTTCATTTCACCGGTGTGAAAGGGGTGTATCTGGTGCTTTTAATGAGCACGAGACCCAGGGTGAAGCGGAATCAATGCTTACTGGTTGTTGAGATTAAAAAGGAAAAATGGGGTGAAAAAAGCTTCTGCTCGGATGCCTCATGGCAGTTGTAATGGCAGCTGCTGCCTGCATGACTACTCCTCAGCTTCCATGAGCTAAAATCAAAACACAGACATGACATTGGCCCCAGGTAGAAAAAATGAAAGATTTGAAACCCTGCTGTGGTGACCCGTACTGCAGCATTACAAATCAGCAATACCTCAGGGGAGGGGACCAATGACACAGCCTTGTCTCCACAACCATAGAGGTGATGTAATTGACCATTCGACATCATGTAGTCAGGTTTATTTTATTTTTTTCTGCCTACAACGGTGACATGATATCCTCTGAAAATCCGTGCGTGCAAGTTATTTGTCCGGAAGGTGATGTGTTGTCTAACTGTGCAAGCGATGCACTGCCCGTAAATATTTTAGAGATTCTCCTCCAGAAAAACGAGGAGGGGAAAAAATGGCTGGTCCCACAACAGCAACTGAACTGTGGTTCTGTGTGTGAGTCCATATCCGAATGCTCACAACTAAGGAATTACGTCATCATCACAGCATTGTCTGGATGACTGTCTCTAATTCCACCTGAAGCCGACGGTTTGCGAGTCTGATCCCCTCGTAACTCGGTCACCAATAAAACCAGTGTCCAGTGGTTTTCATTCTCAATATTGATGGCACTCTACTTATTTTAAAGGTGCATTGTTTGGTCATTTTTGTCACTTCTACGAATATTAGAAAACAATTACATACTAACATTTTCATGACTTTATAATCGTGTAAATGTTAAATTTTTTCCCCCAATACCCTAAAATGAGCACATTAGTGTATATTTACATGAGAAGGGGGGTCCTCTCTGTGGAGGCAGCCATGTTTGTACAGTAGTAAAAGTGGATATTCTAAACATCTTCTGAGTTTTAATGGCAACTGAAGTCTACCATAGGTTCTCCTGCAAGCTCAGAAGGGTGAGGTTTTTTCATCAATATTATAACTTGAGCAATAGTTGGTGTGAAATGTATGACAGTTAACATCCTTACATTGACTTTGTGTGTAAATGCTGCATGTACGCATTTTTGCCGCACATTAATTGTGGAAAGAAAACTACAGTTTAAATGTTAAGTCCAATGCACCACAATATCAAGAGGTGTAAACCAAATACATGTTTAGCTTGGATGTCAGTAAAATATAATTATTCTACGGGAAAGTCAATCCGTTCACAAGGAAGCTTTGGAAAAACAAGTATGATTTCACGGTTTCATTTGTATTCAGGCATTTTCTTCACATATTTTCTCAGCTTTGTTTCTGTGGTGACACAGTGGCACGGCGACAGACAAACTGATTATGATCTGGAGTGAAAGAAAAAGGTGTTTTGACATGCTCAGGTTATGGAAGGGTTGCTCTAGGGCAAGTATGCCTCTAATAATGCATTGATTGACAAATGCTTCTCCCTGCTTCTCACTTTTCATCTCAGATATAGTTTATGCTTGTACTTTGTACATTTTGAGAAATATGCGTATTTTTTCCTTTTTAGTGACGTCGTGTCTAAAGGCTACATGACATCCATTCAAACGAATAAACACAACATGCATGGGCATCGGAGAAATGAACTTCCATTAGACTCAAGGTCAAACAAATGAGTCTTAATTATACCATTTTTCTATAGACCAGTGTTACATGTTCAATGCCGGCTACATAAACTGTCTATAGAGCAAAGTGAAGGTAGAAAATAAACCAGTGTGGTTATACCGGGTGACAGTTTTGAAGTGTGTGCTTTTCATCTCATGACATTGAATTTGCTTCATTGGCACTCAAAGGTGTGGGATTTGAATGTTGTACAGAACAGTATTATGATTATCACTATATTGATTGTAGGATGGAAATTTAGTTATTTTGAGGGCAAGGATCCAATCTTCGGTGTCAAGTTTGTGCCAACATGTTAGGAGACAAATTGACGCCCATTGAATCCCATAAACGTTGTTCCATTGTTCCCATGAACACCATGTGTATGTGTATGTGTCTGAAATGGTGAAATCAAAATGAACTGAAAGATATGTGAATATCTTTATATCTGCATATCTTTATATATATCAAAGATATATGAAAGCATATGTGATTCACCACGGTTTATCTGGAATGTTTTTGGTGTTATCTTTTTATTTTTTTAAATAGTTCCCATACTCAAAAACACCACACAGCCTTATACGTGATTGTGATTTAGCATCAGATAGTCGTTAATTTATTTTTCAATTTTTTTTTTTAAACACATCCCTAAATCACACCACACTCAGCAATGTATTTTCTTAGAAAATGTTCAACATAATCCTGAACTGATTATATGGTTTGTAAGGTATAATTTCCTCATACGGAGAGGCAGGAAAATAGAAAAATGGAATGTTCCTTTATTTTACTCCCTGACTACCATTTAAGCACAAGGTAACTACATCTGGACAACACGGCTGCTGATGCACAGACAAAACGCTGACATCTTGAATATAATTCTTTTACTCTGAGTTATGTCAGGAATACAGCAGGTTTATTGTTAAACTGACTTTTACACTGAAGCGAGGTTTGTAGCCTTCAAGAACACAGCCTGCACTTTGGACGTTATACGGTGAATTAATTGCTCTTGTGCAGGGTGAGAAATGTGTTGTTGTGGGCCGAGAGCTTGGAAAACATTCCTCGGGGACTCAATTCGAACCTTCAATGGAGCACCGCATTTATGGTTGAGTGACTCTGCAGTGTGGTCAAGCTCTCCCCATCCCAGCTTTGTCTCCACGTCATTAAAACTGATACTGAGTGGCCCATAAAAGCTGAACAAAGAAAAGCAATCAAAGTTAGCGGTGCAAGGAGAGATTTTAAAATGCGGTGTATTTTTTCACCATGCTTTAGAGAAAAACAAATGGAGAGAGTTGGAGTGCAATTCATCCATTTTTTTCTCAGCGTTTGGATGATAACAAAAGAAATATATAAAAATGACAATTGTGCAGCATCCCCTGCATCCCAGTCTGTGGAAAGCCGTACCAATTTTGCTACAGCTAAGGGAGAGGGAGAGCAAGGCTGAGACCCTCAGATGAAAACATTCCAAACAAGAACACTGAAAATTCAATTTAAAAAAGCTCCTGCAAGTCTATATACTCTGTGCAGATGCGATTTGTTTTATTAGGCCATGTTCTATGCGAAAATATTTGGTGAGCGAAACTCTTTCTTAATGTGTGGCACCAATCCAGACTCAAAAGAGTGGTCATCAATAATCGAATTGCCTTTTATTGATCATAGTCCAACCGTAGGAATGATCTTGTAAGATATTTGGCAAAAGACATCTGGAGACTCTTGCTGAAATGATGAAAAGCACAAATAAATAATTACACAGGCCCAATGGCCGGACATTTGAATAGCAGCTGCTTTTACATTGATCAAAATTCTGCTCATTCACTGGCAAGAAGAGTACACACATAGGCCATGCTAGGGAACCAATCACAAGTAGCCAGGGTGATGAGAAGCTAGAGCAGTTGTTTTCCCCCTCTGTGTCTCTGTCTGGAGGTTTAAGCCTGGTGAGGGATGATCAGACTTTACTTCAGTATCAAACAACACAATGCTACTTTTGAGCCTTTTCTTATTATATGGGATTGGAAGTCCAGATGGCGTTATCAAAACTGTACAATGATTGTTTGCAGCAATGATTGTTGATGGTAAACTTCAGTTGTCATCAAAAACAAGGGGAATGAAACATTTAAGTGATTGTAAAATCCTGAAAATGTCACCATGTCATTTTTTTCATTATATTCCGAGAAAGTGACAAAAACAGACATCTCACACACTGCACCTTAAAACGTGGCCTGGCTTGAAAGTATGTCATATGTCAAGAGTCTTCCACACTGTCAACAAAGTATACTGCGCACTGGGCCTTCATCATCCTGCCGTCACCTGGGAAACCACACGGTCTGTGGCGGTAACTAGTCTCAACCAAGCAACGAGTGATGAGTCAACTTCCCCTTTGAAGGGCCACAGACATGGTGACAGGCATGTGACCTTCGAGTAGGTGCGACGGTGCTGAATCTATCAAAAACCTCTTTCAATTATTCATCATGCTGCTTTCAAATGTGTCCACGACCCGCCTCCTTCTTTTTCCTTTTTTTCCACTCCGTTAGTGCGAGGCTGCTAAGCTCACTGGAAGCCCCCTTTATGAACTTCTTGTATTATTCATCAGAGGATGTCCCCATCCACAATCTAATGCTGCTGAACATAGCCCCGATGCAATTACATGACAAATATCTTAATATGTGCTTGGCACTGCTCGGGCCTCATGTGCGGGTGCGTGAACACGCATTCTCCCTGACACACACACACACACACACACACACATGCATATGCATACCTAACTGTTACACGTGTACAACACACAGATTTGTGCAATGCGTTAGGGAAATATACAGCCATTATTCTTTGACAACCCTCGTGAAACGTGTGGGCAGACGACAAGAAACACGCATATGCATATTTCTTCATGTTGAATACACAAGTGCAATCCTGTCATACAGGTGCCACCTCTTCGGTTTCCTCGGCTGCCTCTCATCACAAGCTTACCTTGAGCTTTGGGAAATGTGTTGTCATTCTCTCACAGACAGAGAACCATCATGGGCAGGCAATACCTTTGTTTCTACAGCTGTCACCATATTGGAGGGTAAGCTGCATCAGTCCAAGAGCACACGGAGCATTCCAACAATGTGTCCACCCATTCTGTGGCGTTTCTTGGGTTTTCCGCCCGTGTTTTCTGTTTCAGTCCTCATGTGGTCGTCGCTCTTCAGATCCTAGTACAGTCCAGACAAACTACAAACAACAGGTTTCTAGTTTGGAAATATTGAAAATGTTCATGAATGGGCTCATTTTTGGGCGATAAAAAAAAAGATTTACTTGATTATGAATTCATGAAAATATCAGAATGTAATTGTTCCGTCATATTTTTTGGAACAATGATCAAAATCGTACACACTGCACCTTTAAATACCTTGATAAAGTGACAAACTACTTATTTTACCACATTAGTGTCCTACATGTTATTAATGTCTTTTTCTGCTAATTTTCATTTGTGAATGAACACGTTCTAAAATGACATATACATTCAAATATATTTCCCTCCAAAACTGTTAAAGGAATTGATTTCAGCTCATCTATCAGGGACAGACAAGCCATCTAACAGTGCTTTTTAACTTAAATATATAAATCTGACTGACTTTACCCAGATATCAATCATGTGTCTAAACTTTCACACGACAAAAGTCTTCAAAAAACAAACGAGTAACATCTTTGAGTATCATGTTGCACAATAATCGCAAGTATTATTTTGTCACCCATCACCAGTTCTAGCAAAAAAACGCACTAAGAGAAAAATGAAATTATAGTTATAACCATTTATCTTGCATGGTTATTTGGCTTCGCACATCCTCTTTATCAGAAATAATTTTCCAAGAATCATGTGTTTTATTAAAGTATCTATTTTTTCAGTGCAGCAGGTTATTACACTCACACCATGGTGATTGTATGTTTCCCCACTCTCCTTGATTCCTTCGCTTATTTGATTGTCAGCAGTGTTTGCGAAAGACAACATTTCTCCACCGAAGGATCAGAAATGCGCTTGTTTCTGTATGAGCTCAACTCAATGCCATTTAGCTTTTTTGTGTGGAAAAGCAAAGCAACAATTAAATGATGTGGTGCAACAACCATTAGGTTAGGCATATATGTGCATATATAACATGCAAATTTGCATGTACGGAACCTGTGTAACACATTAATGAATCTCCACATTCAAGACAGTAATTGGAGCGGTTCTGTTACGAGAGCACCATAAATACATCTGAGGGTGACACATTTCATTTGAGAGTCAGTGTCAGAGTAGGGTCAGTTAAAAATACGGTATGTGTACGATCTGAGGACTGTCAACAAATAAACATGCCAACCTTACTGCTGTGTCTGTTCAGTTCTTTTCATGCATCATGATGAAAAACAATCAAATGAGTGTCATCACTATACTGACAGTTTATGTGGTTTTTAGAGAACACATTCACTTGCATCAGCTTGACCTGTTTATTGTGAGAAAAATGAATGGTTCAATTTGGTCTTTTCTAAATTTAAAGGTGCAGTAGATTACTTTTTTCTGTGCTCCATAGATACATTTTTGAATGGATGGTAAATGCTCTGTATTTATACAGCACTTCATCACATCTTGAAGACCCCTCAAAGCACTTTACAAACGTTCATACTGTGCATCTATTTGCAGCACTTTGTATCCATGACTACATGGAACAATGTGGGCTTCAGTATCTTGCCCTCTGGGGGAATTGAGCCCCTGATGTTCTGGTTAGAGGACAGCTCCTCTAACCCCTCAGCCACTTACCCCCCCCCCCCAAGCGTTGAGCATCTTGCCCAAGGCCCCCCCCCCCCCCCCCCCAACCTGTGGCCCTGAGTGCTGGTGACACCTTTAGAACGTTACACAGCTCGTTTTGTTACGGCAGCAAACAGCGCCTAACAACTCCAGTGGGGTCCGCAAGGAAGCAACTGGCACTCCCTTCTGCAGTGGCTTGTTCTGGAGCAAGGTTATCATGGCTATCACTGCTCCCGAAGCCCAGGTCAGCATTCCAGTTAGCTCTCACAAGCTGGCACAGTGGCACCCTGTGTGCTTACAAGCAGCTGCTTCCAGCCACTAGCTGGCCTTATTGGCCTGAGTATTTCCTCTGTGTCAATTCTCACTCACACCCAACAAGTTTGAGCCAGGCGGCACGAACAAGTGGCAGGATGCTGACAGCATGTCACTTAACTGCCACCGATAACGCTGTCAACAACTGTTTTTGGAGAGTTTCCTAATGCTCCTCTAATGAGCGCCCAAAGCATTTTACAAGCCGCACTGACCCATTCACGTGCACATTCACGCAATGCTATTACGTGCACTGCGGTGGCACATATCTCGCACTCCGACAGAGCAGCCATTACGACAATGGAGCCTTCGCTGTGTTGCTCAAGGACACTTTGGCACAAGGACTTGGAAGAGTACAGGGGAGACTCGCTGGGACTATAGGTCACCACTTAGTAGCGTAGCCTTTATGTCCTTGCGAAGCTCCTTGTGCGACAGGCCCTTGAGGGCAGTCTAGCAGCTGATAGCGCAAAGGCCAGTGTTGTCCATTTTCACAGAAAGTGCTGACTTGCAGGGTTCAATTACCCGAAACAGAAATACCACAAAAGTTATTAACTTCCAACTTTCTGCATAATCACTCCAAGAGCTGAACTATACGTGCATGTAATGGCTCCTCAATAACTCATCTCCTCTTACCTCAGGCCACAAATTATCACCCCCCATAAAGCTAACCTTGTTTCACTGAAGTCAGTCTGCTGTTGCTATCACTTAAAGCAGGAAATGCTCCGACATTGAGCAAGAAACAGGGCTGTGCATGTAGAAACTCAGTGTAGTCGGTGTAGAACAGTGGTTCTCGTCTGGTCTGGTTTCGGGACCCACCGTGATCCCTTAAAGGTGCAGCGTGTAAGGTTAGGTGACCTCTAGAGGTGAAGGTGAAGTACACTCTTCGTGTAAATGAAGGCTCATTTGAGGGTAATGAAAAATAAATAAAACATTTAGGGGATTACAAATGCATTTCTGAACCCTGAATGCCAATTTGTTTCCATCTTTAAGCTGCTGGAATTGTGAATTTCTCTGTGAGATGAATTAAGTATCTATCTATCTATGAATATGTCAGTATGTAATTGTTTTGTAATATTTTAAGAAGTGACAAAAAGGACATAAATCGTACACGCTGCACCTTTAATGACAAGCCGTGACCCAAGTCAAGGTAATTTGCTTGATATTCAAGGAAAAGATGGTACAGTATGATGGTGCACTGAGGTTTTCGCCCTCTTCTTCCCTCAAGTTTAGAACATATATATTTCTTGTAGTCTTTGTTGTACTTGGTTGTACCATGGTTAATTAGCAAATGTAAACAAACTTTGCTGGTTTTCTTCCATCTGTGAAACGGCGGGTGTCTATTTTTTCTTTACAGGCCGTTATTGCCACATACTATTAAGGAGTGTGAATAGACGGTGCTTCGATGCATTAAAAAAAATCTCTTTCAAAATAAGAATAAAAATCTCTTTTTCTTGACTTTTTATTACAAGTCAAAGGCAACGTGCCGATTGAGAATCACTGGTGTGGGACATATTAAACATATATGCCCCTCACATTCCATTGACACACAGCAACTGTTTTCTCACATTACAACATTGAATTCAGAGGAAGGATTCCTCAGAGCATGACGATACTGTCTGAGGCCGAGGAGCTGTATGTTTGCTCAACAC
>JAFBJT010105911.1:28575-63975 GCA_016785325.1 Chascanopsetta lugubris
TCAAATGGGTAAACATGTCCGTGTTCAGCCTCAATTTTCCTTTTCGTCCAGAGAACACATCAGAAAGCCCTGGGTTGAAAGGCATCTACGGTTGGACATAATAGGCTTCATCGCCCTTATGCTTCCTGTGATCATGACAATGATAATGCTTGTGGTAATATGGTTTTATGAGGCCTCGCATCCTCCCATCTGCTCGGCTCTCCTTCCCAGCTCTGGCTGCCCAGGACCTCATCTTGTTTGCCTTCCCCTGCCATCTGGCCTCTTCTGCTAATCCTCCCTTCTTTCCATCTCCCTGTTAACTCTCAACCCCCCCCACACACACCCTACCTAGCTCTATAATTTAATAAAAAAGCCATGACCTAAATCTTGTGTAGTTTTATTTTCATTGATTTACTAAATCATCAAAATATTTGGGATCATAAGAAGCAATGGAACAGCAGAAAGAGAAAGGTATGGCTGTTTTAGTGCATCAAATCAAGTCTCTTATTTCTGATTTCAATAGCCAACCAATCCCAGTTAATATTCACAACGAGATTAAACATTCTTCACGTCAACAGAGTAACTCTTCAACAATTAAATTACATCATTAAGCACCGAGTAGTCCGGCAAGTTATAGTGTGAAAAATTCCATTAAAGGCTGTAATGAGACTGGAATTGCACACATGCTCTGGAGAGTGAGTGGACCATCTCACATCATCAAATGTGATGGTCAACACATTCGCAGAATGCAGCACACTAATCCTGCAGGGTGAGATGTTTAGAGTATCGATTCTGGTATCGGGCTGCTGTTCCTATAACGCAATACACATGCTGGGCATTGGGCGTCTCGTTTGTTTACATGTGTTGCACACAAAACCTTCTGCATCAAGCTCGATGTGGAAAAAAAAGATGTTTTCTGACAGCATTCATCCGAGTAATGATTGTCAATCAGCATTTGAGCAAAGACGTGTCAGAGGCCAAGTAGGAACTGCTCCAGTACATCTTTTTTTTTTCCTGATGACCTTCAGATATCATGAGTGGGAGGACCAAGTGCTTCTGATATTGAAGTACTATATATGAGACAGTATACGTATGGCACTCGTGAGACGTGTGCTTTCCATTTCATAAAGCCTCAACGGGGTCAGGAGCACTCGAGCAACTAAACCACCAAATCCCATCCTTGTGCCGCCCTGACTTAGATTGACCTTGTCAAATTCAGTGTCCTGCCCCTGGAACTCTGGCCCTAGTCAAGCTCGTTTCAGATGAGTGTTGATCATGTGCCTCAGTCTCCACACAACCTCAAAAAAGTCAACTTTATTCAAGAGCTTAGAGCTCTTCTGGCTTTGTATGTGCAAGCAAATATGTGATCCTTATGCCAGTGCCACAGCTGTTGGTTTATAAAGATGGATGATGCATCTCGACTTTATACCACCTGTCATTATGCACTCAAACATTAGCCGGTCTCAGGTTTTAAGATACCAAATGTCACCATGTCTTGGTAGGATCAAGTTATAACATAATGAGATTGTCTATATTTGATCCAAATTTAAGTCATCCTAAACGGATGTATCTGAATTCCAAACCCTCAAAATACAATTGATATGTTGTAGTGTTTGTTTGTTAGTGTAGCTCTGTAACATAAAATCAGATACTTTTAAGATATACAATGTTGCCCAACCGGTAGTGTATTCTAAAGCAGGATTCTCAACTGGCAGGTCGCGACCCAAAACTGGGTCGCAGACTTGTTTTCAGTGGGTCGCAAACCTTTGACTGGGAAAAAAAGAGTTAAGAAAAATTACCATATGCTTTTTTTTTTTGGATGCATTGGAGTGCTGTATATTTGCACTCCTTAACAGTAGGTGGCAATGGTGCATTAAATAAATTTGAGAAGTTGAAAATGTTCCTCTATTTGGGTTGCGGCTTGTCATTGAGGGGTGATGGTGGTTCCCGAACCCAGGCCAGTTCAGAACCACTATTCTAAAGTGTCACTATTTGACTGTGTTCAGTGAAACCAAACTGGACCAAAGTAGTGTTGTGTTGTAACAATCTGACAAAACACTGACCTACATATTCAGATACCTGCTATTCTCAATTGTTGTCACTTGTGTTTGCTGTTGTTGTTTAAAGAATGAAGAGAATAAAAAAAAGAATCTACTGGTTATCAGCATGCATTATGTCACATTGTCTCTGAGTCTCAATATGCATTATGCGTATAGAATAATGCAATGTTTAAAATGCAAATGTTCCTTTTCCCCATTCTCTTTATTGAGGATATAAAGGATAGTCTCAACCATACACCCTGTCACAACAGACTTAGAACAGAAGCCACATGAAAAAATCCCAAATGGATATATATATTTTTTTTCAAAGCAAATGAAACTGTTCAAAAAATGAGATTCCTCTCCCATCTCTCCTTTGAGACAGCAATAAACACGTTAAATGCTTGTCAGCTATGTGCACATAGCTGAAATGAAACTGAGGACCATGACTGTGTCATTCTGCATGAATCATACATATGGGTGTCATGCAAAATAGATTGGTTAAAAAAAGAAAGACAGCAGGATTTTAAAGTAATCTAGTGTAGACGTCATACAAATTGAATAACAATGAGAGCTGGGAGTCCTCTTTCTCTCCAATACTGGGTCAGTGTTTGGGAGCTATCTGCAGTGCCATGTCGATTGAGGGCAATTACATGCACGGTATGATTGTTTGTGTGACTGGGTGAATGTAAACTGTACTGTTAAGTGCTTTGAGGGGTCAACCAGGTCTGATAAAACGCTATACAGACCATTTCACATTCCACCTGTGTGCAGCCAAAAGCTATTTTCGCGTAAAGGACATTATTGCGGAGCGTAGGTTCACCATGAATTTCTATGGTCCACAGAAGACACCTCTATATCTGAGACAGAACACATTTATAATCCCAAAGTGGGGTGTGCATGTGAATAATAGAGTCTGACGCCAGAGTCCGTGACATACACAAACCAGTCTGCCCTTCTTTTTTTTTTTTTGTAAATGTAGCATAAATCATTTTACATAATACAGGAAGTAATAACATTTGCTGCCATGAAACAATTGGTCAAACAATTTTGTGATATATTTTTGTGACCGAGGGTGCATTGAAAGAAAATACGCATGTCAGCTTAATGCATGTGTACAATGTAGAATACATGAAAGAAGAGCAAGACTGCAGGAGCATGTATTTGTGGTTTTAGTGTCAGTCATGGTGTGACAAGGTAAACAGTGGCTCAGCATTCAAGTCAGATTAACCAGAGTGAAATGTATACATGTTAATCCGCTCCGAGGAAAACAAAAAGAGCACTACGAGAGGAAAAAAAAGAAAACTCCCATTAACCCATACATGATCAAAGCTACGAATCAACAACTTCAGAGGCAAAACAACACAAGAGCAAACATGTTGCGACAAAACTTGCACATGCATGATAAATGTTACTTGTAGAGTCGGTGAACAGGATTATGTATGAAGACATAAGAAGTCAGAAGTAACGTAAGAAGAAGTATCCCCATCTCCCATCTTCCCCATTCCACATGCTGAAGGGATACCGAATGCCACTTTGTCCCTTGTACTCATCGATTAAAAGAAATATATATATATATATATATATATAAAGGGTTGATGACATGACAAAAGCTCCTGGCTGACGTGCTCGCCCTCATTCTATCTGATAATAGAGTCATTACTGCAGTGCATTCGTTGCCTTGGGCCTTTTCTTTCCTTTTATTTCTCCTTTGCCTCAAGGTAAGACCCATAACTGACATCACTTCCATCTCCTGTCTCTACTTTGTGAGATATCCACTTACTTTAAGTGCAGTTGTATCAAACACAACACGCTCCATTTGCTAAAAGTGACTATTTTTTAAAAACAGATTGCTCAGCATTACGTCTTGAAATTCCCTGGGTCTGATTCCATCCACTTAAGCTGGTGACCGTCATCCACTTAGGTACAGTACTTTTCAAGTGGGACTTAACATGCCTCCCAAAGTCACATGAAGTAGTGATGCACGAACTAATTCAAAAATGAGAGGAATGGGTGAAATTAGAGTGAGAGTTTGTTATCCGCCTGGGTTTTGTCCATATCACCTGTGCTGCTGCTGCGCTTTGCTGCTGCACACGTCTGCCACACTGCTGCCGCAGGTTGATAATGACAAACACAAAGAAGGCAAAGCTATGCAAAAATACATTCATTAGAATAATGTCATTCAATGATACATATTTAGTACATTTTCTCCCACTATATGCTGACTCAGCCGTCACCTGTACGGTGTACGTATAGATGTCGCTGGGATCAGGGTTAATGGGTTTCACTGACATTGTCATAGCTGCTGAACGATGTTGCCGTTTCAAGGTCATCTGAAACATTCCTGGGCTCTTCCCCATGTGGACAGTCAGACACTCGGACTCTGCGGTCAAATCCACCCCAATGCCATTGAGGAGAGAACAAAGCTACCCCAATACTAGAAAAGCAACAACCGTAAAACCGTTACATAAAATCAGAATAATAAATAGCTTTGAATAAAAGATATGGCGTAAACTTGAGCCTCTGTGTAACCCTTTGGCACGTGTGAAAACCCACTGTTTGCCTGAAATTGGCTTCTCATTGATTCTGGGGGTACCACTTGCATCGGAGGTGGCCAGCTGTGACTCTTGCTTGTGACTAACAAGCACAGAAAGTCAGAGTAAGAGCCGCAGAAAGCCTCTTAATTTGACATTTCTCTATGCCGGCTGTCTCCTCGTTCAATGCCAGATGGCCAGATTTGCAGTAAGATGCTGGGGGAAGAGAGTGTGTGGCCTTCACCGCTTGGCCGTCCCCCAATGCAACATTGACCAGGCTAAGCAACTTGAAACAAGATGAATGGGGGGGAGGGGGATGCAAAAAGCAGAGGGACGTCTCCTGTTTGCTGCCATGTAATACAGCGACGTACAAATAAATATGCACACAACTGACAATCAAAAGACTTGGGTGACTGGGTCCTCTCTCTGATTTGTGCCACTGCTTGGGAAGAAAGACACAACCAGGGCAGCACATGCACGTATGCACGTCCACACTCGGCAGCTTAATTCCCCCGTCTTCCTGCTGTGGGGGTGCGAGGTGAATCCAGATGACAGGGCGAGTGATTTTCCTTTATTCAGCCAGCAGCAGGGAGCACCCGGTGGCCTTCAAACCAAAGGTTTACAAAGGGAGGAACAATAGAAAAGATAAGGCATCCCCAGGAGTGCTGTGCATTTTACAGCACTCTTCAATAGCAAGTGTTGCTGGTCTTTGTTCACCAGCTTAATATTAATGTGTGGCTCAGTGGGAACGTGAGCATCATTTCACATCTTGAGGAGTGAGCGTCACTTTGGTCTGGTTTGTGGTGTCACACAGATATGAGCAGTTTAAAGGTTAATGGGAACCAGTGATGCACACACACCTGCACATATTAACCACCACTGTGCAGATGTAACATTTATAAATATAGCCTGGAGCTTTATCTGAGGCAGCTGGTTAACTAACAGAGGCTGCCGCAATTAGGTGATTCCGGTCCACAGCTTCGAATACAAACTCTCGATAAGTAATATTTTAGATAATGGCCATCACATCCATAAGTTACACTAAATGTATCAAATATCTTTCAAATGACCTGACTTTCATTCAATTGTAACGCACAATGCATATTTCAGAACATTTTTTTCTGATTCGCATGACACACTTCTTAAACTGCTGTTGCCGTCTCCCATTGGAAATGAATCAATGTTTTTCTTATCTCATCTCTTCTTCAACCACTTATCCAGTAATTTGGGTCGCTGGGTATTTCTACCACTACCTGAGTGGGATTCGAACTCGTGAACTTTGCTTCCAAAGGCGACGGCTTCACTCCGCCACTGAGCCACTGCCGCCTGTTCAACTTACCTCATCTCATCTCATCTTTTTTCTATGTTTGCCGATTACAATGATTTGATCATTTAGGCAAGAAAATTCTGCACAGGCTACAATGTTGACTCTAGAACTAGCTGACGCAATTCGGCTTAAATCAGAGGATGTCTGCTCCTCAATGACACAAGAAAAACGGCTCTAACGTTATTGTGGTGAGGTATAGGAGTGTTTTGAAATGTAGCAGGAATTCAGTCCTCTACAGAAGCTAACAAAAAAACTGCCCAGAACCTTTTCATACAGAGGAATAAAGACTGACCTACTGGCTCCCTACTTCCTTCCCTACCTCAGTAAACCAACACAATGGATCCTGCTAAGAAATGGGCTCACGGAGATAGGAAGGACTAGTACGGAGGTGCAATTTCTGGAGTACATTGAAAAGCAGATGGTAAAAGGAGGATGAATCTATGTGCTCCTGCATAAATATGAAGTCATGGGATCACACAAAACGTAATGATCAGTTGAACTCGAGCTCCTTGTATGAAAACCTTTCCAAGGTTGGAGTGCTATCACTATGCCAACCAAGAAACCTCTGAACTGAGGTGTGAAATTCACTCTCACACGTACACACACACACATTATATATATATATATATATATATATATATATATATATATATATAAATAAATGCAGCACACCCCCTCCTGAGATGTGACTAAATCTTGGACACACTGTTAATTCAAGGTGCAAAGAGGGCAGGCTTCGTAATGATAGAAAACAGCTACAATAACAACAACAAAACCACTGATTAGTATCATCATTATTATTACCGTTATTATATTATAAAGCCGTGAAGAAAAGCAGCTGAACAGGTTGCTCAACTTGAACTTTAAAAAATCACTTTCCAACTTTTTTTTCTCTTGATCTTGTGCAAATTCATTCTAAACCAGCACACTGTAATAATTTTCCCTTTAACTGAAGCCATGCATTGTACCCCCCCCCCCCCGACCTAGTTTCCTGACAATTTCTAAAGCTGCCTTCACAGCACGAGTTCTGTCTCCAATGAATTTTTCCTCAAATGCAATTTCTATCATATACACTCAGGCCGGCATGCTTGGTTACATTTGAAAACCAACTAGCTGCCACCAAACTCTTTTGACAGAGATGGCTTCAAGAGGTGCTTTGGCCTGAACGTGGCGGCCTGCGCAACCCAGAGGAAACGGATGTGACACTCTCATTGTTCGTCGCTCAGTGCTTTTCAAAACGATGTCAAATCTACATGCAGAGCCGATGGTGGTGTGCCCAGCTACAACACATGCACTTTGCCAGGGAACTCTGGCCCACTTGGACTTCAGCAGCTGTCCACAGCATTTGTGACCGTGATGAGACTTCCTGTTTTGTTCCCTTTGAGATCAACGACTAAAGGATGGGCAAAAGATGACGTGAATTAACTGAGTGAATGAATGCAAATTAATGATACCTGTGGGGCTGTTACATCATTAATCTGATCTTTTTTTTTTTTCAACAGAGGAATGTTAAGAGTTCATTATTTGAATTTCTGTATTCTAAATAAAACAGTGTATCCAAAATGAACTTATTAAAAACCTGGCATATCATACAAAAGAAGTGTCCCCTTGGACCTGCTGAGCTGGGATTTGACTGATGTAATACAATACATGTATATTTTTACCACATGCAGTTTGTTAGTGGCAACAAAGCCACAATTAGCTGGCAAGAGTGATAAAGATTAAACAATAATTACAACTAACTTCAAACCAGCCTAAGAACACACACAAACTGAGCTGAATTTCCAAGAGCATGAATACTTAATGTTCCTTATCTATGATGCCACTTGTATGCTTCTATGTATTCATTCCAACATATTCCACCCAGAGCGTTGGTTACTGTGTAACTATGAGGGAATGTATTGTTGCAGTTTATGTATAGCCAGTGCCGCTGGCTTCATGGACCCGTTGTACCAGGGAGCTGAGAGCTTGAAGTCACTGATTGCACGTGCAAGTATTACACCTGTCTGTGGCTGTGCAAGCACTTTGTTGTATGTGTTTTTGTATTTGATTAATACAATCTGCAAATTAACATTGTTTTACGTGGTTGTTTTTCATGTTTAGCTAATCCAAATAAAACATCCACCAGTACCTTTACTAGGTTTGTGTCGCACTTCACCTGAATTAGTTTTATATTTCAGTTACAGCAAAAATGATATATTCTCATACTTTTGATCACTTCATAATCGCTTCAGTATCACATCCACCTGACTTTTAATTCTGTATTCTTAAAGGTATGAGGTTCTCTTTATATATCATTCAAAGTCTAATTTATAGAACATTTTATTGCTGAATCAATTTGTAAGGTTGCTGTGGGTATTCTTTGATTCATGAAGAAATAATTTAAAAAAGAAAACCACAAACCCTGCAGGTATAATTATTCGCTCTTGTATGTCAACAAAATTAAAAAATTTAAAAAATTCTCCAAAAATGTGAATTAGTGTATCTAATGAAATAAATAAAAAATGATTCCGTTGCACATTTGCATTTCAATAATACCTTTGATATGCATTTCCTGTGACAAATATGTATTTTGGTGACATATATCAATATAGAAAACTATTGTTACCTACCAATATGTACATGCACCTGCATTGTTTGATATACAGTGGTATACAATCAACTTCAATGAGTAAAAACAAATGTAGAGCTTGTAATATATAACCAAAGCATTCACTGTTGGAGGAGAAACTGTGATGCTCACCACACATACATTAAATGCACCTTTGAAAAATACCCCTTGTACTTCAGCACCTCAACAAAGTGAGATTGATGCTCTCAGAACAGGGCAACAAATACAGAACCTACATAATTCAAAAACTTTATTGTAAAGGTGGCAGAGACTGATGACTGACTGATATATGGATATATGGATAGAGAGATAAATAGATGAATAGATAGATGACTTTGTTAATCCCCGGAGGGAAATGAAGTCATCACAGCAGCGAGGCTAAAAGCAAAAACAATACATTGCACATAACTTACATTATACACACGATATAGAAGGCTGCAAAAGAGGCAGTGGTGCTGATCGACTGCTGGGTCTGAGAACCACTGATACATTTCACATGCAAAACAATCTTTGGATTGGCCCAAATGTAAATCCAAGCAGCTGAATGGCTCTTAGTGTGGAAGTCGAGGAAGTGTGGGCAAATATCAAAGCCGGATGGGCAGATAGACAGTGGGCAAAGGAGGAAGGAGGAGGGATGAATGAAACTATTTCAGCAGGGATGGAGAGGCTCTTAATTCCAACTTCTCACACTTTTCCATGAGAGCGTCTTTCCTCCTCTACCCTCTCATCACTTAAAGCCATCTTCAGTGAGGATTTGGGAAGCAATGCCTCTCAGCAATCCCAGTAAGTCCTGGCTAAACTGCAACCGCTGCTAAGCTTGGAGGTCTTTATACTTGACCCAAAGGTTTCTGACTTCCATCTGTGTGACTGTGCAAAACCTTTTTTTTTTTTTTAAGAAATGTGCAATATTCTGGAGAGAATAAAAATAAATAAATGACAAATAAACAGATACACAACACAAAGGTTTGTATCACAAAATTGCTAGTCTTTTTTGTTCTGTTGAAATGTCATATTTTGTAGCACAGTGCACTTCTGAGATAACAACACTGAGAAATCCTGTTCAAGACAAAATGCGTTTACTGGGAGATACAAAAAAAAACATAATATAAATAAAAGTTTTCTTTACTCCATGGTCATAAATGAATGTATAGTTAGTTATGTGTAGAAATATAATGTCCAGATTTTGAATTACATCCAATATGGCTGTACTGCAGTTTGAAATATGATAAGATATAAATATATATCTTCCCTTAAATCTGTGTCAGTAAATCTCACATTAATTAACTGCACACCACAAAAAACATTTACTTTAACTATAGGTACGGTTTACTGGGCAGCGACACATAAAAAAAAAATATGTTCCATTTGACTTTGTAAACAAAGAAAACACGAGAAAGCGGCCCGATCACATCATTTTTCATCGTTCACGCTAATTGTCTGTCTTCGTGACAGATAGGGCACATATCTTGTGTATTTGTATAATCTTGGATAGGTTGAAATAATGAGTTTGATGCTGAAATGTCAAAAGCTGCTTTAAAGAACGAAATGATGCTTACGGTGCACTGACACATACAGTGTGCACTGTATAGTTTTCAAGCCACCTATGGGAGGGACTGCTACAAACGTAAACACTGTCCAACAGTGATAGAGGTTCCACTCACGGTTGTCTTGGCATCACAGTGACCTAACTGCCCTCTGAACCACCCACATAGTGGGACACTTCAGACCATTGTTCAGGTCATCTTCCCAACTGTAAATATAATGAGCAGTAATAACAACAACAATAATAGTAAAACAATATTGCTCTGCCAAAACATAACCTCACATTTGTGGATATTTACATTTCCAAGAAATTGTGTTAGGAGAGTCTGTTCAGGCTGTACCCAGCTACACATGGGGGCACAATAATGGTTCACACCATCTGCTCACTCTGCATCTGAAACTGGTGCTGTGGATGAATGCAATTGTGCTCGTTTTATCCTGTGCCATAGCCCTGTTCCCACATACTGTTCAGCCTGCAGACGAAAACTTAGCAACTTCGAAAACTTGGCGATTTCCAAAGCACACTCGGTAAGTGTCTGCAACCCAAAGGTTCCAAATCAGTATTTCATTTAAACATACAAAAGTGGGTCTTTCTGAAGAAAAGTTAGTCTGAGTGAATCCAGTTTGTTCCAGTCTACCTCCATCCCACCCCCGATGACAGAAAATGTCTCTGATTATTGGATTCATTAATAATGCAGAGGATGGAAAAGTCAACAGAAAGTCAGTCTCAAGTATTTTTATCATGATGGGGATGTTTTTCAGTTGTATAATACGGCACTTATCTGCATTCACAAACAGATACTAATGGCATTTGACAGCCAGTTTGTGTGGCTGTGTGAGTGCACGGGAGCGAAGATCAATACCTTTGCAGAGGACGGAGGGATAGATAGATAGATAGATAGATAAAAAGAAATACTTGCTCAACTCAAACAACCATGAGTAAAACTTCTAAATGTGGTCACAAGAAACAGGGGAATCTCACCAGTAGCTGCAGCAACTGCATTTCCCCGCGGCACTTCAAAATAACACAAATAGAGAACGGTGTTGTAACACTATTGACAAGGAGAAGATATAGCGTATGCAGTGCTGCTACCAAGAGTGTGCTGGAATCTTTTGGGCTTCTTAAAATCTATAAAAAAATACTACATATGAACAATAAAAAAACAATATAACAACTCCACTATGACCACAAATGGTTTCTGTGAGGTGGGAATATGTTTTAAATTCAGACTAATGGAAAAAAGAAGGCAAAGGGGGAAAGCACAGCCTTTGAGCCAAAGATAAGCTGCAAAGCGTATGACTGTTTTCATGGTTATAACACAAACACCAACACACACAAAGGGACCTTGCATTTGTCCTTTCCTCAAGACGCAATTTCTGAAGCGTGACTATTGAAAGGCAGTTCTTTTTACTCAAAACGGCAGCAGGTTCCTTCAGACTATATGTGGTGGAGGCATTCAGTCTCTTCACTTAGGTAATGATCTATTATGGATTTCTCTGTCGTCAGAGCCCTTTAGAAAACATGAAGAGCCTTCGAGGTGTTTGATCTCTATTCCCAACAAGAGTGAGAATATTTGAAATGGCTCACGTATTCCCTTTCAAGAAATAGGCAAATGCTTATTTAATAAAGTTTTCTCTCTTCTTTCATTTGTAAAGTCGAGACATGGAGATGGACAAATTGCTTTGGTGCGGGAGAAAATGACTGGGTGTTCTCAAGGTCTGCACTGGAGATGTTTAGCTGTGAGTGATATTTTAACAGGGGCAGAGGTAATGCGCAGGTATGACTTGTGGGATTGCTTCAAATTGGAACTGGTAATATCTTACATAAAAGGAGACATTGGAGGGAGGTAGAGAAAAGCCGCTGACATGTTTGCAAAGCATATTCATGCTCCCGGTTGTTTCACGGAGAAACTCACAATTGGTGCACGTGAAATCTTCCAAACCTGAGCATTTGAAGACCTTGAGGTGCAGAGGGCTACACTCTTGCTCAACACATGCCCATAGATACGTAACCACGTCAGACTGCTCCTTCTTCAGTGTGAGCACGATGGTGGCCACTGGGAAATGGAGTGTGGAGGTGTACATCTGATTACTGGCATGGCAAAGTGAGGGTAAACAGTTTAAGACGGGAGGTAACAAGGGACAGAGGGGACGTGCGGACGGCTTGGCAGCACCGAGAACCGTGGGTGACGGCAGAACTATGAATAGACTTCACATAGCAGCGTGAGGACGCCACTAAAAGTGATGTGCACAGTGATTTGTTTTGTACTCGGAGCAAAATGTAAAGCCACAACATTCCACTTTATACATTTCACCTCGGCCCAAATGCACAGCTGTAACTACTCTTACAAGGGATTGATGGGAACTTTGAGGTGAAAATCTCAAATGATACAGGCAGCTCCACATTACATTACATCTAAGAGCGGTCAAACGCGTCCCCGTCAATCAATCGTGACGCCTGTCCGATTCTCAGCAAAGCAAACAAAAAGCAGGAGAGCCGAACACGGCAATGTCACAAACCCCTGTCAGGTGAGATTCTGCTGAAATGTAATATTCACCTCCGAGATGGAGCAAATGAGGCACAAGGGCTGTTCAGGGGAGTTCATTTGTCGTGTGGAAATTTCACCTGACAATCTCAGACTGAAAATAAAAATCACTCCATGAAACAGCTAAGCCTTTGATAAGTTCATTAGACAGAGCTGAAAGTAAGACACCTTGCAGGGAAGCTGATGGTCCCAGTGAGATGAGATTGGGCTCCATGTTTGATCAGTGAAGACTTTTTCTCCTAGTAGAGGTGCAGTGTGTACGATTTCGGTCACGTCTAGCTAATGAGATACAATTATATACTTTACTATTTACTATTACTTTACTATTATCTATAGGCAAATGTATTGACATTTTTACAAATGTATAATCAGATCAATGTATTACTTGCTTTTTGCATAACCCTAAAATGAGCTCTTTAATGTATTTTTACATCAGGAGTGAGTCCACCCTGTTGGGGCAGCCATGTTTATACAGTAGTAAAAGTGGACGTACTAAACATCTTTCTGAGTTTTAATGAGAACTGAAGTCGACCACAGGTTCTCCTGCACGTTCAGAAGGGTGAGGGTGAGGTGAAGGATACAACGTGCAACTTCACCACTAGATGTTACCAAATCTTACACACTGCACCTTTAAAGAAAGTGCAGTTCTTCCTGGAAAACAATTTAGTTGACACTACTATATATCTCTCTATTTGATCTACTGACTGAAATTCCTGGAACGCTGTGACTGCAATGTATTTATTTATTTCCTCTCCTTTTTTCCCATAATAATAATTTCCTCAGCCTGGTCTAGCAGCAGTAATGGATGGATGGATAGATAGATCGATAGATCTTTGTCTGTAATTCGAAACCTTTGTATACGACAAATAAAAACAACAAAAACATTTGAATTGGGTGTGGCAGTGGCTTAATGGTTCGGGCAGTCGCCTTTGGAAGCAAAGGACACGGCTTCAAATCTCACTGGCACTCTGCTGCAGTGTCACTGGCCCTGATACCGATACCCCCCAATGGCCCAATGTGTAGGGAGCCAGGTGACTGGATAAGCGATTGAAAATGACACGACACATTAGAATTAAAGAACTGAAAAGGAGCCAGTGATAACTAATGTTGCTTTTTTTGTTGTTCATATCAGTCTGTTTTGCTCTAGGATCATCCAAAAACCACAGACAATAAAAAAAAGTTCAAACCCAAACACACAAGATTCTGCATTCGAATCAACCTCTGCCTTACATCCAGCCAAAACAAACCATGTGCCTCTTTAAGGGTCACTGAGCTTAGAGCAAAGCTAACAAGTCAATATTTAGCTACAATTTAATTCATATCTAGGTGCAGATCATGCATTGACAGACTTTACTGGACATCTACACCAACATTTCCAAAATAATGAAGGGACCCAAGTCACACTGAGTGGAGGAATAAGGTTTTTATCACGTTTCTAGTAATCTGCTTAAAATGACCATTTATCTGCAAAAGTAAAAAAAAAAAAAACGTGTCTCTGAGAGACGTTTTTTTTTTTTTTTGCTAAGACTGCTGAAATATATTCCACTTCTTAATATCCTCTGTGCAGAGGAAGAACAGACCGCTGAAGTTGGGGCGTACTAAGCTGGAAATCTTACCAGCATGAATTCCCCCTTGGCAACATAGCAGGGAATTATTAAAATGATAATCCTCGGCGTTATCCAAGTGACCTGCTTATGCTGATAACTTAATATCAGGGATATGTGTTACCTTGCAAAGTCAGTGTTTGCACACAGGCATGTTAGATCAGCTCTTTTCCTGACCACAGCATTTGTGCTTGTTTAAAGGTGCAGTGTGTAGGATTTCGTGTGCTGTATCCATCGCCTCACCCTTCCCTTTCTAGCGCACTGGAGAACGTAGAGTAGAAATCAATTGTCATTCAAGCTCAAAAGATCTGTAGTATGTCCACAATGGGCTACTGTAAAAAAAAACATGGCGGCCCCCATGGAGAGGACACCTCCTGCATTCAAAATGAAGACATAAAAATGTCAATGCATCATTCTTATTTAAAGTGTCAAAAAATTGACTGAAATCCTATGCACTGCACCTTTAATCCGAAGTCAGACCAAAACATAGGTCTGCACACTTTAAGACATGTTTTGAAGTATTTTATTTTATATGATGAGGGGGGAGATGTCGAAAACTTTTTTGCATCAGCTGTAACCTCTTTACTAAGAAGGCCCCTTATGGGCTTTTGCATAATCAGCAGGAAGTGGAAGCAAGAGTTGGTTCTTTGAAACAATTTGCTGTGGTGTTACTGTAGTTCATTGATGTGCTAATTCATTCCAGCAGGTCAATTCTCCATTAGATCATTAAGATGGAGGGGCAAAGTAATCTGTACAACACTAATGGCAATTCAATCATGAGGATGGGAACAGAGAGTGATGTATACGCTACAATCTATCTTTCACTGCTGTGGGAGGACGCTTTAATGGTGCAGACGAAACCCTATTGTGCGATGAGGTTGGTCGGATCTTTCATAATGAAGAGGGGGGGGGGACCCTGCACTTCATACAATGCATTCTGGTGATGTGTCAGTGCACTGCCTTGTACTGTTCACAATAGCTGCTCATCAAGACGGTTTTTGTGTTATGTGTGTGCATGCCCGCGTGGCAAAACCATTGTCCTGACACGTAAAAAAGGTCAAGCTAATTTAACAAACAGTGTCCAGAGAGATCCACAGTTGGTCATGCTTGAACTATTCTTTCCTACCACACAGCGATGCACAATAGAAAATGAGAGACTGTGACTGTCATCACATTCTTGGCCAATGTGCCTCTCTGTCCTTTCACGCCTTGCGCAGGCACACTCAGATAAATTAACGCCTTTTCACAAACCATACTTATTCAAAGAGGTGGTTCGGTGGATTTTCTTAGAATCTAATTTGGCCTCCATTCTTGGGTCTGAGGAATGAGAGTGGAATTAGATTTCACAGTGGTTGAGTTATACCGGCCTCACACTCAAAACTTAACTTGGGTTACTGATGCAAAATCAAAGAGAAGCAATAATTGAACACCTACCCCAAACGTGTTTTTTATTGATCAATGTATTGTATGATGCACTGTATCACTCAGTTTAGCTGCATGTTTTGTTGAAATAAAAATGGCTGAAATAGGTTTAGCAGGTTTCACTTGGCCATTGGGATTCTTTGAAAGCCTTTGAGGATACATTTACATATTTAACTAAAAAGTGGCTGAATGTGAATGAAGACACATACATGTCTGCATGAAATCGTACTCAGAAGGCATTGCATTTCCCTTCTCCCTGACAGGTCCACTATTCATAAAATGCAGCTACAAGGTAGAGGTCATTACTATGGAAATGCTCGCAAGAATACAGGATGGAAAATGCAACTTATATATGCCCCTCTGATAGGCCCTCTCGTGAGAGCTGAATATTGAATGCTGAATCTTTCTGAATTGTCAGCTTTAGATCATTCACAGCACAAATTCATGAACTCTCATTACCATATGGCTGTTGTTCAATTATGTACTATTTTCTTTTAGCCTGACCATAACACTGTGCTTCCTGTGAGGCAGGCAGCTGTGCGCTATCATCATAATCAAATACTAACTGTCACCAATGATTATTTGTTTACTTTTTTATTTTATCATGAAAATTAAGCAATCTCAGTTAGAATTTCCTCAAAAGCCCTACCAGCTCATCACTGAGAGCGGATATTTATCTGGTGCAGCAATAATAATCATGAGGCAGAGCTTTAATTGCACAAACAATATTCACCAATGTGAGCCCTCAAGTTAATATCTTAATTCGTTTCAAATGTCTAGCGTACTCTCAACAAATTAAAAAATGTTTTGGCCTTGCAGTGAAAACATTTAAACTAAGATTATAATTAAATAAACTCTAAATAGGACCATAATATAAGTCTGTTCTAAACTTGTGGTTGTAATCCAGAAAAATATCAAGAGACTACACTTTTTGTCAACTCTTGGGGATAAGTCTAAACTAGTTTTCCACCCTTGCACACTTGAATGAAAAAAGAGAATTGTTTCAATTAGATGTTGAACAACGAGCAAATGCATTTCTTACTGAAATGCCTCATTATTGGAAAGTCCCAACAGGTCAATGAAAAGCCTCCAGCTGATCCAAAGCAGCAGAACAAGATCATATCACTCTTGTTTCAGCTTATCAAGACAGTGTTTCAAAAATTCCTATTGTCAGATACAGTCTTTACAATCTAGCTCCATCAGATATTAAAGAGCTAAAGACTCCATATCTACTTAAATTATATCTTCCCTGTTTGTAGGCAAACTGACTTGTCTAAACAGAAAGACTTCCTGTAGCACCCACACTGTCTGTACATATACCAGGTTTAACTCAATCAATTCTTCTTTAATTGCTGCAGAACAATCCAATTTCCCCCTGTCAGTCCGCCCAGCACTTGTCCACAACCACCCCTCACTTGGGTCTGGGGACCTCCCTTCCTCCTACCTTTGTCCTATTTTTACCGCTGTTATTGTACAACTCAATGTTAAAAAAAATATTTTCGCCACCATCAAAATGGTGAATTTCTACTACTGGAATTTCCAGTTACACAAATGCACATTGCAATTTCAAATGTCATTAAACCACCCTGCCTACCCACCCATTAACAATAAATGCATGAGCCAGAGCAGCAGACAAACATGAAGCGATAACTAGACTCTTGGCAATTTTCGGACAAAAATGAAAACAGTTTATCTTCACAGTTTCAGCACAAACCCACCAAAACATTCAAATCAAAACAGGTGAGGGTGAATGCAACTAAGAAACATTTTGGGATCAATATAAAGACAGACCATGCAACAGTACACAGCCAAAATGACCTCTGTCAATGTTTGAATATGTAACAAATAGAGAGGGAGATACAGTATTCCCATTGCAGGTGGATAGAGAAGTCCCATCATTTAAATGCGCATATCTGGAGCAGAGATCATTTCTCTGGATAGCGCCTCCTCTTCCATCCCAAAACCACCAGCTGCATATTTTTCTCCTGCAGAGAATTCCCCCGTTTGACAGTTTCAAATGAAACGTCAACCCCCACTTTGGATTTCCTTATCACACGTGGATTCTTGGGATCATTTTACCCTGACATTGTTTACACGGAAAAAAAAAGTGTGTCATTGTGCATATCGTTTTCTCGACACATCCTTTTGCGCGCTCTAGAACTCATTGATTGAGACTGAGGTCTTAGAAAGTCTGTGAGAGGGGGGACAAGGCCCTCCTGAGATGCAGTGGGATAACAATGAATAACGAGCAAGTGGCTCACAAAGCAGCTCACTCAGTGGCAGACAAATAATTGGTGGTGCTTTGGAGGGGGAGGGCACAGACTGAGGCCAGAAAAAGAGTGTAATCGGAACAGTGGTATTACAGCGATTCTCCGAAATCCCCCGATGAGTTACATTTCATAATCCTCTGGGAAGCCACATTGTTTGTTATGCCCTCCAACACCCAAGCAGGCCCCACGCGGCGCAAATTAACATCTCTTTCAAATGGAATGGCAGACAAGAAAATAAGACGGTCCCTTTATCTCTTGGAAGCTCAGCCAGGGATGGAGCAACATTATCTCTGCAATGGTACGTCCTGGTGAAAGAGAAAAAACCTCACGTTTGTGTCAACATCACACTGTTTTCTTTTTGGGGGATTTTTGCCTTGGGCTAAGACAAGGAATGAATTAATGAGACAACTGGTCAGCGTACCATCAAAGCTTTGACTGCAAAACATTTGGAGGATGTTCTTCATCCCAGTACAGTGTCAGCGGTCAGGACCATAGACTGTATGTAAAGATGGACATAGCATCTGTGACGTCAGCCGTTGGTTTCTGCAGAGTGCTTTTGAAGCACATCGTGGGCGAGTCCCCCGTTGCCATCTTGCCGTATCCTAACTTCTCCTAGTTCCCGGTTCATTAAAAAAAAAACGGACAAAGAGGCGGATCACACACGGAGCTGTGGGTGGGCCCATGGTGCCTACGCATCACCCGCAGAACATGTCAGCTCAGCCCAGCTGTCAGTCAAGACGTAACGCCCACAAATATGTGCAATTTGAAATGTCGATGAAATAAAAATAAGCGAAAAAACATGACGGATTCAATCACTGCGGTCTAGAACTGCACCAACAGCTCCTGTGGAAGGTTGTGCTTGCTCAGTTGGCGTAGGAAGCACAACGGCTTCCACGACATCTTGACGATGGAGGTGGTGTTGACATCCGACTTCACGTCCTGCGAAATTGTAGTTCCTAGAAACTTGAAATAATCCACAGTGGACAGGGGGCAGTATGAGGGGAAGCAGCTGGTGGGACTGTCTCTGATAGTCCACTGCCATCTACCGTCTCCACAGTCTTTGGAGTGTTTAGTTATGGTTACTGCACCAGAGCACCAGCCGTTCAACTTCCTGCCGGAATGAAGACACATCGCCATCTCGGATAAGTCCGGCAATGGTGGTGAAAAGGCGCTGCTGGGATTTGAACCCAGGATCACCTGTTTACGAGACAGGCACTTTAGCCAACTAAGCCGCAGCGCCGACATGTCAGCCAAGGGACACTGGAAGAAAGGTGACATGTCTCTTCTCTGGAGGCGCTGGGCTGCATTATGCTGCTGAACTATGGTTAAAAAGTGGCTGAACTGCAGGCAGTGTGGACGACCTGTTCACATATGCACCAAAATGAAAGAGTTGGTGTTTCACAGCACCTCTGTGGCTCTCTCACATCCAACGTGGCTCAGGCAAAAGGTAACTTATTTCAAAGGGAGATTAATTCTAACAAAGTTCTCCAGAGGAAAAAAATCATTTCAGATTCGAACAAAATTTTATAGATGTGAGAGTTTTAGGCAGCATCAATGAAGTCTCTTGTGGGTCCTGGAGCCCTAATGAGCCGCAGGGTTTTATCAAGTGCCTCAATCCACGAGTCCCGCAAATCATTATCCTCTCCAAATCCAATATGCCATTTATCTTGTGACTGTTTCTGACTGATTCATAATATAAAAATACATTTAATAATGATTAACTCAATCCAAATGTGTGTGTTTTTATTCCTGATGTATTTGTAATCATGTTCCTTGCTTAAAGGAGCAGCGTGTGAGATTTGGTATGTCATTGTTTTGAAATGTTTGTTTTTTTTCTCCCCCTGCCCTTTAACCCTAAAGAGATTTCTGATCCAGCTCTCATAGGAGGATACTGACTTAGAGTCAGTATATGGTTGTGTTGTTGTTGATGACAACAGCAAGAGCATGTTAAAGGTTCAGTGTGTACGATTTGGTGACATCTAGTGGTGAAGTTGCATGTGGTATCCATCACCTCACCCTCACCTGTCCCAGAATGCAGGGGAACCAATGGTAGACTTCAGTTGTCATTGAAACTCAAATGACGTTCAATACGTCCACTCTGGGGCTACCGTAAAAACATGGCGGCCCCAGTAGTGCGGACCTGCATTAATGGGCTCATTTAAGGGTAATGGAAATAAAATAAAACAGTTAAAACATCATAAATTCGTGAGAATGTCAGTATGTAATTGTTTTATAATATTTAGCAGAAGTGACAAAAATGACCAAACTCTCATACACTGCACCTTTAAAAGCAATTCAGAACAAGAGAGAAATCCTCGCCCATTTCTTGTCATTCCAACTGGCTACATCCAAAGCAGAAGCTGGACACGTTCCACCATGAGAAGTTGCCACCACACTCTTAAGGGTGATTTATCCCACATCCAAGCAGCAGCGAGCCAGTAATGACGGGTTTAGTTATGCACTTAGTGTCAAGGTCATGGTCACTGCAATGTATTAACATTTGCGGTGGATAATTTCAGCACAAAGGAATAATGTGTTTGTCAACGACGATGAATAATGTATATGAATTTACATCTGAATAAATATTTATGATGTGAATTGATTATTGAATTTTGGAACACCCTCTCTAATCGTTGTAGATTATTGGGTTTATATGATTCCGCCATACCGTATTAACACAGTTTTTGTATTCTCTGTATTAAGCACCACTTAGAAACCTCATTCGGAGAAATAATTAATTATGCATGTCTCTCTTCGTTTATCTACATTTAAGGCAGTCTTGACCAGATGTTTCTGTCCAGGTGCTGAAATAGAATTTCATTTGGATCGCTCGATTACAAAAATCATACGTAGGATTTTGTGCATTGTGTTAAATTACCTGTGCACTCACTGCTGTTCTCTGTCCTCATATCTCTGCAGTTTTTAATATTGAGCTGTTGTGTACAAGAAGTGCACATCTGTTGCTTGTTGAACATCTGGGATCATTTACATATTAATGAATAATTATGTTAATTTGATTGTCATTGGCCTCTGCAATGTGAAAGATTGAAGATGTAACCAAGCAAAAGAAAAGGGATTTCTCCCATTACTGAGCATGCATTACTCTCTCTCATGTAAGATAATCGGTGAAAGGTGGTGAGAGACGTTTTACAGGTGTCAGCAGAAAACGCACATATTGAAATTCAAATAGCACTGTAATGAAGCCAGTCTTTAGACGATAGACTCTTTTGAGGACATACTAACTTTGACCAACTTCACAAACGTGATGCTTACTGGTATAAAGTATTTGACGAAGTACAAATTAAGGGCAAAAACAGCCTGGGCAATGTCATGCAAGAACAGAGACGGTACAGTGAGAGAATTCCATGCAGGGAGGCCTGCAGGGGGCCGCCATGTTTTTACAGAAGCCCAGAGTGGATGTACTAAACATCTTTTGAACTGAAGTCTACCATAGGTTCTCCCGCATGCTCGGACGGGTGAGGGTGAGGTGATGAATACAACGTGCAACTTCACCAGTAGATGTCACCAAATCTTACAAATTGCACCTTAAATTGTCATTAGTGACAGGTTGCTAAAGACCTCAAACAATACTACTGTATCAATACCAGCATAGCCCAGTATTCTGTTTATGTTGTCTTTACAACCCCTACCTATGGTTGACACGAAAAGACCCCAGGTGCGAGGGGATGAAGTGAGTTTTCTGCAATATGAAGGGTCAGAGGAGGTGGCTCGGACATCTGATGAGAATGCCCCAAGGGCGTCTTCCATTGGTGGTCTGTCAAGCACCACCAGAGGGGGAGAGGCCTGAGGGGAGGCACAGAACACTAGAGGGATTATACACTGAATCTGGCCTCGAGAAATCCCAGAGGAGGGTGTGGATAAATGTTGCAAGAGACAAGTAGACTTTTACTGAGTTTACCTAACCTTGCATTAGGTCATCCACCCACCTACCCATTCATCTAAGGCTGGATTGATGCCAAGAACACTTACAACAACCTTCCAACATTCCAAACTAAATAGAGTCGTACAAAAGACCCACATCATGTTCCCAACCTTTGTCGTCGCAAAAGGTGGTGAAGAATGTCTGAAATATCAAAAATGTATTTCTGCACATACAAATTCCCAAACAAGACGATGCAGAATGTGCAATGCAATAAAAAAATAGACAGATATGGATATAGATACCAGCGAAGAATTGCAAGTGATCATATGAATTCATATTTAGCCTGTGTTTTTCTGGCTCCGCCAGTTGATGTTTAACTCAGCAAATACGACCATCCCTGCCACGAGGGAAGCTGTGTCAAGTGCAAATCACGTCTATGAGGGAAACACAAGTCTTCCATCAAACCACTGCCTACCGCTGGACCCCCTGATGAGATTTGCATTAAATACGATTTTATAATGTTCAGCAAATTTGCCTTAAGTTATAAGCAATTATGCAGTGCGCCACACTAGTCATTAATCAAAGTTAATGTTACACTGGAGTTAATACTGTTCATGTCCTCCGACCAAGTTTGCGTTTTCACTGAATGGGGGTAATTCACAGACTAATAATGACTAATCTTACCAGCTGGAGGAAGGAGGATATTTTCCTCACTTGGTTAATTTGGAAATAGCTCTTGGTATTTCAGTAACAAAAAAGGACATTCGAGTCCCAGTCTGAGATGAAATATTCACACACTCTGATAGAGGGCAGAGAGCCCTGCCCTTTAAAGGTGCAGTGTGTAAGATTTTGGTCGTTTTTGTCACTTCTAATAAGATTACAAAACATGTCATGAGTTTATCATCACCTAAATGTTTATTTTCTTTCCATTACCCTTAAATGATCCCATTAATGTGTATTCCCATGAGGAGCGGATCCTCTCTATGGGGGCCACCATGTTTTTACAGTAGGCCAGAGTGGATGCACTAAACATTTCCTGAGTTTTAATGACCAAAGTCTACCATAGCTGCTCCTGCATGTTCAGAGGGATGAGGGTGAGGTGATGGATACAATATGCAACTTTAATTTCAATCTTGTCAAAAATAAAACATGATTCCACCCCATGTTTCTACTGACAAACAAAATGTGTATTCAGTCATAGTAACTGACAACACATTACATGATATATAAATATAGAATATAGCGCAACACACTATACCAAATGAATTCATCTCCCAAATAAGGAAATTGAAGATTAATTCCATTTAGTTTAAGTGGAAATCGATTGCTGTACAAAACTAAATCCACTAAAGATTTAGTTTCTTACATCGATATGAAACCCCTTTGCAGAGAATCTGCTGTACAAGTGTGGCAAGTATATACATCATTTATTACGTTACAAGATCACACAACGGATTATTTAGTCTCCCTCATGATTACGTATATTTTATATAGAGTATAGAACCTTGACTTGACTCCCAACCTTAAAACCATACAAACAAGCACCTGCTCAGCTCCTCGGAGGCACTAAGGGTTAAATGCTTGAAGGCATTGACTTGCTCGTTTTTTCCCCACCTACATTTTCCTTCCGGACATTGCGAGCAAAAGCTGCCGCATAATGCAAAGCTTCAATTATTCATGTAGAATGAATATTGGCTGCGATGTAACAGCGAGTGCATCTGCTCAGCCGCTCTTTGTTGACAGAAAAGGTCTGTCTTACACAGGTCAACTCCCAGGGGTGTGTGAGTGGAAGCGAGGTCCCTAGATGACTTCTCATACATGTGTGTGTGTGTGTGTGTGTGTGTGTGTGTGTGTGTGTGTGTGTGTGTGTGTGTGTGTGTGTGTGTGTGTGTTTAAATTTCAAATTCCACATTGCTCAATTTCCTCTTAACATGATTCTTCAAAAATATATACGTATATTATAAAACATCTTTTATGATCAATGATTGTATTGACTTTTTGAATTTGAATGCAATGTCAATTAGATGTACAGTTTGTGTAGGAGAACATACAGTGACCTTCACTTAAAGGTGCAGTGTCTAAGATTTCCTTCATGTTTGTCTCTTCTGAAAATATTACAAAGCAATTACATTCTGACATTTTCATGAATCTATAATCACCTAAATGTATATTTCTACCCATTACCCTTAAATGTGCTCATTAATGTATACCAACCTGAGGAGGGCGTCCTCTGTGCGGAGGCCACCGTGTCTCTTACAGTAGCCCAGAGTGGACACACAATATCTATTGAGTTTTAATGACAACTGACGTCTACCATGTGCTCATGACGAAGCTCTTTTAAAGCATTTGACTGTATTTTATTTTATTATTTGCATCTGGATTTTATGTGAAGCACATTGAGTTGCCCTATGTATGAAATGTGCGATACAAACAAAGCTGCCTTGCCATATAGGTTCTCCTGTATACTCAGAAGGGCAAGGGTGAGGTGATGGATACACCATGCAACGCCACCTCTAGATGTCACCAGATCTTACACACTGCACCTTTATCGTCGAAAATGGAAGTTGTTTCGATTCGTCTACTCTGGGCTACTTTAAAAACATGGCGGCACAGGAGTGAAGACAACACTTTGTATAATCGTGAGATGATTACATTGTACAATAAAGTATCATCCAATATTTATTCCTGCCATGAGAAATCATTTCAGCTACATCTTGCATATTAGACCTATGAATAGTTATTCATTAAACAGCCTTGTGGTGTCTGGTTAGCACTGATTCGGAAACAGATGGTTCGATGGTGATGGTTTTCATAGCTGGTGTAATTTTCCTACAGGGGATGACTGAATGGAGGAGTTTCTGGAGGCAAATGCTCTGTAATGCCTCGCTATGGAGGAACGTGAAACACAGCAACATTTGAACAAGAGCCTCGTCTCATCTAAAGTACTAATCTACTCAGCAATCCCTGGATAAATAAAGGCCGAAAAAGAAATTGGTCTATGCATTTATTTGCTGCTCTCCCGGGTTTTCAAGTAATGGCGACCAATAAAGCTCTCATTTATTTATCACCGGTGGGGAGCTTGACCTTATTGCTTTTGGACTGGTATTTTTATTCTGTTTTCTTCTTCTTTTTCTTTTCTCTTTCTTTGGTCACAATCACAAACATTGAAAGGACATGACAGGATCTGATCAAACCCATTTTCACCGAGGGCCACATCAGCATTATGGTTGCCCTTAAGGCGCCAGTTTTAATTGGGGGAATAAATGTGATTACTACTTAATATATTATAAAATAACTGCCTTCAGTATTCTCTTCTCTAAACATTTACGTACATGTGAAAATGTAAACACACCGAATATATTGCTACACATAAAATGTGACATGCGTAATTAACTAGAGTTCATGAGCACACGTGCTTTAGACTTTTATTTTTAGATAATCATATGCCTTTAAGCTCTCGAGGGCCACATACAATGATCTCGCGGGCCACATCTGACCTGCGGGCCGTGAGTTTGACACATGTGCTGTAGAAGCAGATAGAAAAAAGGTTTCAAATATTTCAAATATAATCATTGTTTGGACATACGACACTATCATTTTTCTAAATGATGCAACTCAGACTGCTTTGTGAAGTCAGCCCACAGTCACTATTCATCAGCAGCACTTCCGCAGCATAAGCTGTGTGAAGGCATAACACAATGGCAAGAGTGAGAGTACAAGTGACATCTTTCTTCTCCACACCCGGGTCTAGACAATGAATTAAGATAATGTCACATCTATAAGACAAATCCCTTCCTCCTCCCTGCTGAGGCGTGCCAATGCCAAGTGAACTTCCGTTCATGGTAGAATTAAAAGAACATTTCCCTCTCCCTCCAGTGCTGTTCTCAGGGGGAGGCAGCTGCATAAGTGCGGGAGGACAGTTGAGGGATTTCATTCGCAAATACTCCAAAATCCTGAGAGGCTACACTTGATATTCACTTCTATTCTCCTGACAACTGTTACAAATCATATAGTTCCATGGGTTCCACGAGTGTTTCAGAGAGTCTAACTTTTTTTTTTTTTTTCTGATGACCTAAAAGCTTATCTAAGGGCGTGTTTGTGCATATGCTTACCTATGAGCTTGTGTGTCTGAGTGTACACGGTGGTGTGCTGTGAGGAAGTTGCCATCATTGCACTAAGCAGATTCCCTTTGATCATGGAGACTAAGGACCTCCAAATTGCCATTGTTTGCAGGAAGCAAATCAAAGATTTCTTAATGTAGTACAAAGTTTATTTTTTGAGGCCAGCCACTGTGGAATACAGAAATAACCAGGACACTCTCTGAACTACAAAAATAACCAGAGAGGAGGGGGGTGGGGGGGGGGGGAATCTAATTTTCTTATGTGAAATGATGTCTGTCACTAAGAGGGTATATTGTGTTCTCTCTCTTCAGACTTGACATTGAAAGGTTAGGTTTTCTGGGAAATTAAATAAGCCCGGTGTATTTTTGGCGTGGGCTACCATGAATTCAGCTGCAATGAATTTCCAATGCGTCCCACGGATTTCATGCTGCATTTGTCAACAGCGTGTTCAACGGGGCGAGGGGTGGGGGGTGGGGGGGGGGCTTCTGGTGTTTTGTGATTCACTCTGCTGATACCGCAGGTTCATTCTGCAAAAACGGAGAAAGCAGTGAACCTGTCAGAGACCTGAACTTCTATACAGCCTCCGAGGTGCAACATCATTTGACAAAACAGGAGCGGCGCTGCGCTGTTCACCTTCTCACCCCACCCCCCCATCCTCGTTCTGGCTGTCTCACATGCAGTCCCACTGATGATGTGTTCATTGCTGACACGAGTGTCACAGAGACCGGGAACTCTTCACATCTCTGCTCCAGGCTCCCTATCACTCCGCCAATGGCCTTTGATTGGGAATGTGTTCGGCACGACCGGCGGGCGCATGCATGTGTTCACATGACATTGTGATGTGCATCAACCGGCGCTCGATCTCGTTTGGCATGATGTGCGGCAGTCTAATCTCCTTCTTAACACCCTGGCAGTGTGATGGCAACCCCTCCCGCCGCCACTTTAAACCTAGATAAGTGTATCAGCGCAGCCAGGAGGATGAATCCTCACCCTGCCAAGAACACAAGCTTGCCTTTCTCATCAATCAATTTGACAAGGCCAGCCACAGAGCGGCGCCTTCCGGCAACCTGCCCCTCCCCGTCTCTCCCCACCCCTCCAGCCCCCCGCCCCCGCCCTGCCCCCCCCGCCCCCCACACACACGCACACCTCTACCTCTCTCTCCTCCAATCCATTTCTGACAATACTGCGCCATACTGTAGCAGAACAAATGTACCAAGCAGAAGGAATACATGAAGGACGTGCGGCAAAACACATCGAGGGGACGGCAAGCAACAGTTTACACAGCGTTCGTAAAGTGGGTGTCGGTGACCTCAGAGAAGGGGAAAGGGAAAGAAGGTTAAAGCCTTGAGGAGACTTTGAAAAATGGCCCGTGAAAGGAACCAGTGTTGACACTGTTGCACACTGGGGGAGGGAAGGGAAGGGGAGCAAAGTGTGCCTCTGAATTCGTGGAGCGTGCATTTTACAGGACACTGTCTGGAGCAGGCGTGTGCGCGGTGACAGGAAGCAGGCGGCCCAAAACTGAGAGTGATAACAAGACGTGTTGAGAGCGATGGCACACAGCCAGACCGGATCAGTTTCCCTGCATCATCCCTTCCAAGCAGGAGACACACACTGTCTGGACGAGAGCGAGGATTCTATGAGTGATACAGTGACATTTGCACAAGTGTTAGCATCGCACATGTGCTCGTATGGACAGATATGAATACAGGGCGAAATGAGAATCAGTGAAAGCTGTCGGTTTAGAACTAATAAAACGCGACTGTTCCCTGCGCGCGACGCCACCTCTGTGACAGTATGAAAATATGGCCACATGAAGAGAGAAGACTGATGTTATGATTGTTTGCCCAGTGCAGCAGGATAATGTAGTTATCTTGCGATCAGAAAAAAAAAATCACACGCAGTTCCGTGAGAGACATATCTCTATCTATATCCTGTGTAAATGGTCTGTATTTATATGGAGCTTTATCAAGTCTTGAAGACCCACCAAAGCACTTGACAGTGAAGTTTTATGTTCTTCCAGTCACTCAAACATTCATACTGTGCATCTATTTGTAGCATGTTGTAAGTAAAATGTGTGGCTCAGTGTCTTGCCCAAGGACACCACAGCATGTGTGTGTGTGTGTGTGTGTGTGTGTGTGTGTGTGGGGGGGGGGGGGGGGGGGGGGGGGATCAGCAATGAAATGTCCAATGTCCACCTTGTTGTGTGCCCAGTTGACAATGGAAATAATCACATTGTCATAAATCACAATATTTCACGAAGCAATCAAGAGGACACATTTCATCTATTTGAGATTCTATTGTTGACCTTCCAAAACACACTTGTATCTCCCATTCAATTCAAACTAACTACTTATCCTTGAATATCCCTCATGTTTACACTTATCTTCAAGTGCAATCAACAGGTTTTGTGCTATTCAATGTATTGAAGTGAAATGCAGGATACTTTCAAAGTAAATTTTTCTATTAAGATTTTAAAAGTCTGTTTTTTGTAAAGCATTCTGAAATAGTATTTTCTTTGCATGTTTTTCATGCGGTCATAGATCTTATGTAAGAACAACTCACACATGGACTTGATACAGACCTAAGCATGGAGAACCAAAATGTAAAAAGACCATATCATATCTGCAAACAGGCCAAGTCACAGCCTAACAGTCCAGCCATTCGCGTAATTCCCACAAGCAAATGGTAACAATTCTACCGATCATAGCTGCAGACAGAACAATACGCTGCTAATAATCCTTCTCTAATGAGCTTGTGTATTAATAATTCAAAGTCTCTTCTGGGGGCTGTGGAGCATAATTGTCACTGTAACCATTGCCTCCACTCCAATTTAGGAGGATGTAAGATGAAGAAATAGGAGATGCACACATGGAGGGGCAGGTTGGGGCATGAAGTACAGCTGAAGGTAAATAAAGATCATTGTTCACTTTCATATTGTCATGTTAAAGTTAGCTTGAAGTAATTTCAAAGAGGATTATTATTTTTGCAGAACTTAACAATGACACAATGAGGACAGTTATAGCTTGGAGTCAAGAACTGGCTGTGATGAACGACCAGATGGATCCGGCTGTGACCGGTAATGTCAAAACCCATAACCAGTGACTAACCCAGCATTGTTTGTACTCTTAGTTGCATCAGATGCTAAATAGTAAAATAATAGAAGTTAAAAACTATTTTACCAGACATGGAACATTTTATCAGTGTTCCAAATGGTCGTGCTGGAAGCGGAAGTGAAGAGCTGCCATCCGAGAGGTGTGGAAAATGCCCAATTGTCTAGAAATTGGAGGAGTAGCGTACAGTCAAACTTTTAACAAATAAGAGAAGAGAGCGAGAGAGAGAAAGTCTGTTCTCAGCACTGCCATACGCCTGCTGATCACGAAGTGAAGTGAATCTGAACCATGGGAGGTTTTTCTTGGAGAGTAACAGAAGCGATTGGATCCATTTGATGCTGGGAAATTTGAAGGGTTCTTAAAGCTATTTGACCATCTGACAAGCCACTCAGGAGCATGAATCCCCTGCCACACAACAGTGGAGGTGGAGCTGGTCCAACCATCTGAGGCAATGTGGCATCCAATGCATCAATATCAAAAGGCACAATGAAAGACCAGGCTCAGAAAACTTAAATCAAGCACAAGAATGAAATTCAGGTTAGGACCTGGTCTGTTTGATAGTGGTGAGATGTATCGGCTTCTTTGACTTCAGCTGGTACAATCCACTGTGTAATGGTACTGTAGAGTCCAGAGACCATTGATAAATCAGACACAACACAAGGCCCCTGGACATAGATACGACTGCATTCACCATCAACCTGAAGGTAAAGTCTGAGCACAACATCTGATCACTAATAAAGTCCTTTCACCAACAGTTAATGTCAATTAATTTATTACGTGTCAAACCGAAAACCTGTCAGGTCGCACTCACACAATTGTTTCCCATATTTCTGTCTGCTAGAGGACCTCCTCGAGGACTGACTTGAGAAACTAAGCAACTCGTGTGCAACTAATTAAGCCATGCACTTGCACAGTTTACAACATTATGTAAATGAAACGATCAAAGATAATTACTGTGCTCTTTTTGTAGAAGCGTGGATCTTGAAATCAGCTAGATTTATTCAAATCCATGTTTCGCCATTAACTCATGCATGCACCTTTTTAAACATTCTGTCATTTCAGAAGGTGGAATGGGACTTAAAAAGATGATACATTTTGAAAACATTTTCACCAGTTTAACTAAGAATATAAAGCATGTAATGTTAGGGTGTAAAGTACTTCAAACTACTTTTAGCCCAAACACTATCAGAAGTCACATCACATAATATAACTGCACTACTAAGTGCAAAGTTGAGTGTTTTCATATGATATGGTTTATGGTTTGGCATTAAAGAGGGAGAATGGTGAAGAGCACAAATATATGTTTACAGGTGCAGTGTGTATGATTTCTGTCATTTTTATCCCTTCTATAAATATTACAAAACAATCACAAACTGACATTTTCCTGAATTTAGAATGAGGAGGGGGTCCTCTTTGTGGGGGCCGCCATGATGCCCGTAGAAGAACTACTACAGATATTTTGAGATTTAATGACAACTGAAGTCTACCATAGGTTCTCCTAAATGCTCAGAAGGGTGAGAGTGAGATGATGGATAAAACACGCAACATACAACTTCACCTCTAGATGTCACCAAATCTTACACTCTGTACCTTTAAGGAGATAACCAAACGAGGTTAAACACAAGTCGTGTCTGAAGGTCCTTTATCATTTTCAAGGATTCAAAGAACATTTATTGTCATATCAGATTCACATTTACACGATACAAGATTCCCCAGATCCCCATGTTAAGCCACTGAAATCATTTTCAAGAAAAATAAATGAAAAACTTGTCCAGGAAATGTGAAACTTGTACCACAACATCCAGTAAAGTGTTTGTGTGTGTTAAACCAACTGCCTGAACACAACCATGGAGTCCCTAAATAACTGGAGGTTGCTGCAGGTGTATTAGTTTGGGGGGGGGGGGGCTTTGGGTTTTTGTGTTTCTTATTGTTGTGTGTCGTCACTCACAGCTCTCAGTTCACGGCCGGCTCTCACTGCTCCAGCATTTACCTTGTCGCTGAGCAGCAGCGCCTCCCTGAGGGTGTCAGCAGCGCTGCAGTACTCGGCTCGGAGCAGCTGCAGCCGAGCCAGGTGAAGGAGGTACGAGATGCTGCGCCCGCCGCCGGAGCTCAGCAGCTCCTGAGACAGAGCCTCCTCCGCCATCTGAGGACCAGGCAACACTGTCAACTTTGATCTGACACTGTTTCTTTGTCTCTTTATCTTTGGCGAGAATAAACTGATTCATGTTTGACCTCGGTGACATGGTGAACAGCGGGTGAGTGCGTGTGCTTGTACCTGCAGGGCGCCGCTCTGCAGCAGGAACTTCACGGTCTCGATGTAAATAGAGTGATTGGAGAAAGTTGATGTGGCGCTGTCGTGCTGCGCTGCAGCTTCTTTCTGTGAGTCAGCGTCCAGGTTTACTCCGTCTGCGTCTGAGACAACAACAACAACAACAACAACAACAACAACAACAACAACAACAACTCCTCACAGTCTGACCATGATGTCACCTTCATGCAGCAGGTAGACCTTTGACATTTGTGTGTGTGTGTGTGTGTGTGTGTGTGTGTGTGTGTGTGTGTGTGTGTGTGTGTGTGTGTGTGTGTCCTCATGCATTAGTGATTCCACACTATGGGTGTTTAGGATTGTCAGTGCATGAACGTGTGTTACAGCGCCTGTCCAAACAGGCTCCGCCCACACAGGCTCCGCCCACACAGGCTCCGCCCACACAGGTGTTTTCACTTATTCTGCCTGATGAGAGCAGAGCGACTCACTGAGTGTTTACATGTTTACACGTGTGACTCCCGAGATCAACAGACAGGAAGTTTCAAACCACGAAGAGAGTGAGCTTAGCTCCGCCCCCTACGGGCCAGACCGATCTGTTGTCCCCTCATCACCATGGAGACCAAACACACAGAGACAGCTGCATCAAAGTGTCTCCACTGCCCCCTGGTGGCTGTGCGCAGAACATGTGGTGACCCTCCTCCATGTGGACACACGGGACACGGACCGAAGGTCAGCCATGGTTCCTGTCAGGTCAGCTGATGCTTGTTATTTACTGCTGACCTGGTGATTGACAGCTGACTCCTGATTGGTGCAGAGCTCAAAAGTCATCACGTGACCTGGAGTCTGTGTTTATGAGGCAAACGGCGCAGTTATGTTGTGAATATGTAACAGCCCCCCCCCCCCACCACCACACACACACTCTCTTACACACACACACACACACACACACACACACACTCACACACACACACACACACACTGTGTGGGTCAGCGTGGGGTCTGGGGGCGGAGTCAGACATTCCTGCGCGGAGCTTTGTGATGATACGTGCGTGGCGGCGCTGTGCGTCTGTCTGGGCTCGGCCTGCGAATCCAAACAGGGAGAGGTCGGGACCTCGCTGTGTGTTTAGCGCAGATAGGTGTCACGGCGGCGGCGGGTTACAGCCCAGCGCCTCCCGGCATAACTGACTCCGGAATGACAACAAACATGGCCGCTCTGTTGTTGCTGCTAATTTGTCTCCACAAAGACGCAGATTAACCGACTCCACAGGACGTTTAACTCGATCAGTGTTCGGCTTTTTATCTGCTTTAGTTTCCCCTCACTGTCCACACACACACACACACACACACACACACACACACACACACACACACACACACACACACACACACACACACACACACACTCGACCTGAACCTGACCCTGTCCAGTTCACGTCGTCCTGTTTTCAGCTCTGTTGTGATTGGACGTCACAGGTCTTCTACATCAACACAAAAACACACAGGAACCCACAAACACACAACTTTACCTTCACGTCGAAAACATTTCAATCAACCAGTCAATCAATCAGTCAATCAATCAATCAATCAATCAATCAATCCAGCTGGTCAGCAGCAGAGCTGTGAGCTGTGATGAATCTCAGGTCTTTGTGAAAGTGGAGGCAACTTCTCTTCTCTCACTTTGTTGTTTTTTAGTTGAAATGAAATGAACATCATCAAATCTTCATCCTTCCTGTTTCCTCATCATCTTCATCATCTTCATGAAACAACAACAACAACAACAACAACAAGTATGTACATCTGTGACAAGGTCAAACGTCGCTTGACTCATTTACAAAACCTGAAGCTGAACTTTCCCTTTTGTTTCTTTGAGCTCACACCTGCACGCCACGCTACGATAAGCCCCGCCCCCTACACAACGTTACACACGCCACCGTTTATGTAATAACTCACACCTTTGATCTGACGACTTCTCTGTTTGACCTGCACACACACACACACACACACGCACACACACACTCAGCAGGTGGAACCTCAGTTTCAACTCTTCACCTCAGCGTCGAACCTTCAGCCGCCAGATCTGCCACCGGGCGTAATTACAGACGGGCGACGCCCCAACATCATCACACCTGCCTGCGTCACTGACGAGTCCACACTCAGCTCAGGGCACGACCACACACACACACACACACACACACACACACACACACACACACACACACGAGCTCTGACCCCAAAACTCTAAACTTTAGTACCACAACATGATCATTGTAAAGGTGAAACACACACACACACACACACACACACACACACACGTCAGCTGACAGCTGTGTATTGAACATCCCCTCAGGTTGACGACGCTGTAATTTCATTATAATGTGAGGAGGCAAAAAAAAAAAAAAAAAAGGGGAAACACACACACACACACACACACACACACACACACACACACACACACACACACACGTCAGCTGACAGCTGTGTATTGAACATCCCCTCAGGTTGACGTTCGTTTACTGGATGTGATTCTGTGACGAAGCTTCAGAGAGAATCTGATCTGAGGAAATAAATAGTTCAGGTTCGTGTTTTCACTTTATTCTCTATTTTCTCACTTTGTTGACCTTCCTGATCGAAGTACTCTGCTGTACAATGCAGTATTTCTGTTGAAGTACTTTGAACTGCATGTTTCTTACAGTGTGCCACATGTACACAGAGGGGATTTCTGGGTCCTGTCTCTCGTTACTTCACCAGGGGCAGAGGTCAGGGGTCAAAGGTCACCTGATGACCTGATTTTGAGTGACAGGTGAGTGACAGGTGAGCTCATCACACGTCCATCAGGCCTCTGAGCTGTCAGAGCTCAGACTGACTGCAGTTCATGAAGGAAACAAAGAACTACAAGCAGAGAACTACAAAGACAAACAGGAAACGACACCGTGAGATCTGAAGTCAAGCCACGCCCACTTTTGCCCCGTGACCTTTGCTGTGAAGCGACAAGTGCTCACCGGACCACCTGTTCACCGCAGCGACGACACGAGCTCCGGCGGCAGACTGGACCGATGGCGCCATCTGGTGGCTGCATCTATACCTCGCACTATATTCAACCTGTGTGTGCGTGTGTGTGTGTGTGTGTGTGTGTGTGTGTGTGTGTGTGTGTGTGTTGAAGTATAAAACATAATAGTAAATAAATAGTAAGTTAATTAGGATGATTTTTGTGGATGTTTTTTTATCTAGTTGATTAAAATGTTACTTTCAATGATTTTACTACTTTTCATAATTGTATTTGCACTTTTAAAAGTTGTTTTAATCATATTATTATTATTATTGTTATTCTTATTATTAATAAATATTCCTTATTTTCCTGTTTGGGCTGTTCTTTGAAGGCTCCAGGAAGTGACGTCATGTTTATTGCCTGTATGTTCTGATGTTTATTATCTCGCCCTCTAATTATCTCACGTTCAAACATCTGTCTCACCACACACCAGCAGAGGGCGCCCTCACAGCGACTGTTTATGAATAACAAATGTCATTTTAATGATTCATCAAATAATAAATATAAAACCGCTTTGATCACATTCATTGTTTTTCTGATACAAACTATTTTCGTTTGTTTGATATTTGATTTGAGTTCGTGTGAATAAATTAACTCTGTGATGAAACACTGATACTCTGAGGGTCAAAGTAATCGATTACCTGCTCGGCCACCTGACCGTCACTGTGAGCGCGTCCCCGCGAGGAGAGCGCGCGCACAGCGAGTCACACCGGGACAGAGACACCGGGACAGAGACCCCGGGACAGAGACACCGGGACAGAGTCACCGGGACAGAGACACCGGGACAGAGACCCCGGGACAGAGACCCTGCTCTTCATCCCCCCTCCTCCTCCTCCTCCTCCTCCTCCTCCTCCTCCTCCTCTCCGCTCGGAGCTTCATCAGATCTTCATCACTTCACATCACATGAAGGTTCGTGCGTCAGGAGCCGCTCACAGACGCGTCCGTGGATTTTCCTCTTTTCTCTCATGGATGAAAACTCCGTTCATTTCCGCTTCCCGCTCATTTCCCCCGGTGGATTAAAATCAAACTAACTCACTTCCGGTGGATTTCCTTTCCTCACTTTCTTCACTTGTTTCCCGGTGGGGGGGGGGGGGCCCTTC
>JAFBJT010105911.1:64053-77221 GCA_016785325.1 Chascanopsetta lugubris
CCCCCAGGGCTTCACAGGGGGGGGAACAACCCCTGTCCTTAGACCCTCAACAAGAGTAAGGAAAAACTACCAGGGTAAAAAACCCTTTCAACAGGGAAAAAAAGAAAAGGTAGAAACCTGAGGGAGAGTCACAGGTGAGGGATCCACTCCCAGGACGGACAGACGTGACATAGATGGCAGCATGTATCGAGCAAAAAAAAAACTGGGCCGAGTACGGAACCTTGTGGAACTCCATAATTAACTTTAGTGTGTATGGAGGAGTCCTCATTTACACTAACACATTGGAATATGTCCGATAAGTAGGATTTAAAACAGGCAAGTGCTGTTCCTCTAATCCCGACATCTTCTGACCTGCGCAGTGGATCTCATGGTCTGTCGTATCAAATGCTCCACTGAGATCCAGCAGGACCAGGATATTATTCGATGAGGATGTACATTTTCATTGTAGGCTAAATCAAAAAGTTTGTTCAATTGCAAAACATATCTAGTTATATCGAATTAAAGTAAACTACAAACCAACTCTGACCTAAGTAAATGACATATCTCACACTAATGTAACATATCCTAACTCATTTAAATGGAAAGATATTCTGTATTATAAAAAGTACTTGTGCTTCATGGATGATGTTTCTTTTAAATACAATATTTTTTTATATATGTTGTTGTGTTTTCTGTTGTTCAGTTGCCTTTGGATGCAAAGGTCACAGGTTCGAATCCCACTTGGACCCTGCTGCAGTGTCACTGGCACTGACACCGACACCACCAATGGCCCTATATGTTCTGGTAGACACAAGATTACTGGATAAGTGGTTGATGATGACATGACATGACATGACTGTCCATCTGGCATAGGTTTATATGACCACTGGCTATAATCACCATTGGTGGGGCAAACCACTGCTGGTATACCACGACAACAAACATTTTCTTGTTTTACTGTAAATAGCTATGCATGTTTGCAAGTTGACTTATTTTTCAAAGGGTTTATTCTTTATTGTAGTGTTTGGTACAAGTTGCAAGGGAGCTTCTCCTGATTCAAAGTGAAGAAGAGACGATGAGGCAGGTCGCCATGGTGATATTTGCTCTGAGCCAATACCGAGGTCCATGGATGTCATTGTTCAGCATGAGTGTGATATCAGGCTTGATGCAGAGGTGATGTATTGGTGATCTAATTACATGGTAAAGATAGTCACAACCATCTTGGTGGGTTCACCTTGGCTGAAAAAGAAAAGACCTGCACATTTAAATTTGGACATCAACTTTACTCTGCCCTGCGTTCTGATTGGCAGAAGTTCTTGCCGACTTTATAGCACTGAACATATTTCCAGAGTCTGCAGCACTGCAGACTGCAACGGAAATAAGCCTTTAAGTCATCAGGTGTGAAGTTAGAGGAAGTGCATATAGTGCCGATGTATCGGTGTTGTGTTACTTTGCTTCCTCACAGGGGCAAAAAAACAGTTTATCAATAGAATGTATGCAAACGAGTCCCCTCAGACACACATACATACCCAAATAATATAAAAGAGGGAGCCATGCATTTCATCTTTGGTCGGAAAGTTGGAAGATAAGCTGTTGAAATCTTCCTGTCAGACGTGGCTGCCCTGATCTGTTGTTTTAGGAGAATTAGGAGGATCTGAGGTGGATTATTGTTGGGGCTGAACCAACAGAGTGTTGCGCTGCTGGGCTGCGCTTAGATGTTCCATGCATTTTACATTGTTGTCAGAGTGATGTGACAAGGAATGAAAGGCTTTTCTGTGCACACAGCCTGAGAGGAATGTAGCGTGCTATTGAACTCTGCTGGAGCCACAATGATTAAGGAAAAGACATATTACTATTCGCCCTATGAAATCATGGATTAAGTACATTCCAAACTGATTACATTTTGGGAGGAGAAACTTGTGTTGCGCCGACGTCGTGTCAGACCAACCTTGTCATGTGACTGCTGAGTGATGCAGTGCTTATTTGGCAGGTGAGGCTAATCTGACAGCTAATTGCTACTTTACATCTGCACCTGCACCTTCAACATATGATAATCCCACACACCTCTTAAGTATTATCGAATGAATTTAAGGATAGCATTCTTTTCTCTCTTTCTAAAATGAGGCATTGTATGCAAAATAGACGATGCAAAATATGAATAATGTATATTATGCTATAATTCATGCATACTGAATAGTAGGTGCAGTGCCTCAAACTATTGTGTCGTTTTGCAGTGGCTTATTCAGAAATATTTTTTCTCGCCTCATTAATAAGTTGCAGATCCAATTTTAACGGACATTTATCTCTCATCAATTTTCATTCAATAAACAATCATAACCAAATATTTTTTGGAATGTCAGACAAAAATAGAAATGTGAACAGAAATCTCTCATTTACAAACACATTTGCACCCCTGAGTGTGTTGCTCCAAATTGTGATCAGGTGCATCCTGTTTACTGTAATTATCATTGGAATGTGAACTCAACCCCACTGGAATCTAACTGTGGCCAATTGAAATGACTGAATAATCTGGGACGGTAAGTAAGGTCTCACTTGTCACACCGCAGGTCAAGACAAATATAACGCTGGAGGAACATAACGTTGGAGAAACACCATGATCTAATGATTCACAAACAAAAAGGTTTTACCAAAATAAAATTCTATTTCTACAGATAGAATTGACAAAAAATGACCGAAATCTTACACACTGCACCTTTAAGGCTAATAGGTTGAGCTCGGTCACTCTGGCTGGACAGTTTTCGCTAAACACAAACACACACGCCGTTACCTGAGGCGAAAGACACACATGTGACGTATATTACCCATCAAGCTTTACTGTTCATTTTCTAACAGGAAGAGACAAAGACGTTCAATGATGAGACAGAGCTTTACATGTCTGGGCTGATTCATGACTACGCATCATTTGCATCTGCTCTTCAGGGATGTGTAGCTGACGAAAGACGGTTCAGAGTGGAATGAGTGCGTGTAGGTAACGGAGGTCTTTCAACTCATTGTATTACTGTTTTTCCAGGGCTGTTACGAGTATTAACGGTCACCAACAGAGAGGCAGGTATTGCTTTTACATTACTGGTGTGTGTGTGTGTGTGTGTGTGTGTGTGTGTGTGTGTGTGTGTGTGTGTGTGTTGCTCAGTGAAATACCTGTTGTGCCACAGAGGCAGTTCTGAATATTGTGTTTGTGCACTTGCATCTTTAAATGTTAACTGTAACTGTAATATCACACATTTACATGGGATACTCAATCATCTTAGTGAGTAGAAACATCCAATACAGTTTATTCATTAAGTGTTTATTATTGGTCAGATGCTTCAGAGTCAGATTGACTATTTTTCATTGACTTTCACAAAATTAAATGTCAAAATTTTCAATGGAAAATAATTATTCTGATATATTTACACGGTTCTAATGACCTGAATGCACTAATTGTTACCCCCTCCCCCCTCCTGAAACCTCTCTGTCTCCTGATTGGCTGATTGGTAGGAGATCCCAGATTGGCTGAAAGTGTAGGCTAGTCCCGCCTTGTAAGCAAGCGCGTTTCACCCTCACAAGCGTGCTCTCAGCTGGCAGCCTTCACTTCAAAACATAAACATAGCAAGGAAAATGGAATCTGACGCGGAATACGAGAGTGAACCGATCCAAACCGCGACGGCCATTAAGACCGGAGGACGTCTCTGCTTGGTAAATATTAGCGTTCTTACTACAGCTTCATCATTTTACATAACGGTTGAATTCATCTTTTTTTATAACACGTTGCGCACACATTCCATTTATGTTCCGGTGTTTTAATAGCTGCAGGTTTTGGAAATTGTATTTCACTGCCGACAGAGGTGCTCGATTGTTTTGGAGAGGCTTTCTCCATAGTTAGTTTGGAGAGTGCCTCTGTTTGAGTGACATCCTCTTGACAGCCGCGCCTTCCTGCTCCAGGAGCAGTGTGCTGAGGGCAGCAGCCTTTGTTCCTGCTGAAGCTGCCACCGTCTTTGTTAAATGACTCAAACGCGTTTAGGTCATTTTATGCGGGTTCAACCAGTTTATTAGTGATAATTCTGTTTAACTCCAAACGTGAGGAAAACCATAATAAGTCCCCTTTAAGTAAAACATGCTGTATCATTAATGCAGCATTGAGCAAAGTATTTGATCAAATGAAAGACCACTTGAAAATGTTATGCTGAAAACTGAAATGTGAATCAAACATTTGAACCCATTTGTGCTGAAATTCCCACTAATACGGCTGTTCTCGGGAAACCGTAACACTGAGATATATTTCACACACACATAAACACACACGCGCTCGGACACACACGCACACACACACACAAACATGCCTGTGCACCGACAAGGTGGAAACCACGCTGTGGCGTCACATTACAGAAGGATATAACCCTAATGGAGAGCATTGTCGGGAAATGTAATGATAAGTAAATGGAGAATTCATGGAGGGTGGATGAGTGAAAAGTAGTCGCCCGTGAAAGAAAATAAGCCAAATTATGTCTGTGAGAGGAAATAAGGATAAAACCATTGGCACAGACAGACCCTTAATGTCTGTGTCTCAGTGCAATTTCCTGTCCTCGACTTATTTATGTAAAATTCGGGCAAGAGCAGGAAGACACTGACGCAGACGGAGAGGGGGGAGGGCTGAAGGAAATCATAGAGTGTTTTAAAATTCTAGTCATTTTTGTTGTCACCCCACAGCGATGTGTCACTGTCAGATGCTTTATCTGTCAGCTGCACTCTTGCCCATAGACAGCCCTGGGCCCTGTGGGAGACTTCACGGTGGCTTTTTTACCCCTTTTCCCCACGTCGGCCTGTGGTAGGTGTGGAGTCATCACAACTCTATTAGCTTCACCATGGCAATATAAAGACATTAACCTGCAACTCTGAGCAATGCGCTCATTATGCTGCTAAGAGCTCCGCAGACCGGAGAAGGGGGCATCTGCTAATGGCAAGAAATGTGCACGAGGTCAAACATGAGCCCAACAGCACAAATAGTACATTTGTTGTCGACTTGTCTGGTTTGTGAGTGCAGAGTTTCATTTCACCTGAAAACACCTGGAGGCAACGCGTCCCCCAGTCTGATGAGCAGGCTAAAATATTTCTATTTGTATTAAGTATTTCATAAACTTACTTCATCATTATCATTGTTATTACATTTGAATGCTGTCTCAGCAGTTTTGTTCTCAACTATTTTTAATCCAAGTGCATCGTCTTTAACCCACTTTTCATCCAGTTTCCAGATTTTAGACATCACCACTTTGAACTCATGCAGGATATTGTGTCATAACATTTTCATTGCTTATCTGGTCATTTCCATTCTCCAGACTCCACATTTACAATTCATTTTCTAGAAGGGAAATGCTAACTTTAAACAGACTGAAATACTGTGATCAAGATGGTAACACAGTCGCCAGATGCATCCAGGTCGAAACGCGAGACTTGAAATTGAATTGAATTGAATTGAAATACTTTATTTAATCCCTTGGGAAATTCAGCGCCGCAGTTCGCTCACATTAAACGATAAACAATAAACATAAAACATAAAACATAGAGGTAGTTGAAGGACCACTATATAAACCGGGGTAAAACTATACACTCTCAGAGAATGATAAAATAAGGGAGAATCTAAGAAACATATATAAAACGATGAATATGGAGAAGTGTGCCATGTACAGTCAGTGCAAATACAGCAATATAGGTGAAAGCGTTGGACCGTCATTTATGTGACAGACCTTCATTACCTATTGCATTTTTGGTTCCTGCAGAGATATTTACTCATATCAATACAGTAGTTAGACGCTTACTATCGCTATCATTTCAAAAGTCGTTGGAGGAGACGTGCAAACAGCTCAAGGTGAGAAACAGGTGAAATTAGGTCGGAGTGCAGGAACTGCCAGGATGGGAAATAAAAAACCTGTTTTCTTCTGAGACTACGGAACGGCAGCATTTCTCAAACAGAGGCTCCTGTGTGAAGAAACTGGATTGGCTGATTTTACAGTATAATAATAATAATAATAATAATAATAATAATAATAATATGGTACAAAACGAAGTTTTCATACTTCCATTGGCTTTGTGTTTATTGAGCAAATTCATTTCAATGACTAAAAATGTCACAAAATACTTAACTATAATAAAGTCCCAGTCAAATGTCCAATCAAGCAGAACAAAGAAGTGTAGCTGCATTTCTCACATTCATTCTGAAGCGGTTGACCAACCACTGTCATCCTGCACCAGCTCGAGAGGTTTACCAGCACATCTGCCCCTCAAAGCAAAACATGCCCCAGTCGCTCCCACCCGGGCAGGTTCAAAACACCTCGCAGGGAACGGAGGCCTTCCTCTCTCAAAGCTCGACAACCTCCTGCCCCCCCCCCCCCCCCCCCCCCCCCCCCCCCCCCCCCCCCTTTCCAGCAGGAAGCAGCTCCTGGCTTCTTTCTGACACGAGAGACACAGCTCGTCCCGAGGGTCCCGGGGATGTGATTTAAATTCTACCGACAGGGTTATTATCACATGTTAAGCAGCGCAGGACTCTGGAGGAACTTCATGTGCACAGCATGTAGATAAACTGTAGCTCAGCGCGCACACGCGTGTGCAGACATACAATTTACTGCAGTTCATTTCCGTCTTGGATTTATTTCAGTGCTGGGACCTACGACGGCAGCGCTCCACCGCAGGTTCCACACAGTTCATATTAAAGACAGCGTAAACTCAAAGTCAACCCTGGCTTGTCCTGGAGTGTTCTGCTGTATCTCATGCTCACACTCACTCAGCGCTAATTAGTTTGTGCTATTTTAATTGACTGTGAATCTGTTTGCATGATATTCACAGTTAAAGCACAATATCAGCGGAAATGGTGGAGGCCTTCAGGCAGTTCCTGCAATTTTCTCCGGCATGTTTCTACAGCTGGGTATCGAACCACAGGGCTTTTCCTCTTTACGCTTCATTATGAGAACTGGCGATGGAGGTCTGGTTAGATTCCCTTTACAGTTCATTGATCAGATGAGGTAATAGATCAGGAAGCAACTCTGCATATCAGGTGCTGCTGACTGTCCTGACTGATCAGACATATCATGAAACACTGCTGCTCTATGAGTCATTGCGAGGAGCAGAGCCTGGATGTTACTTAATGCCATTCACACCATTCCAGTAGGAATGCCCAGTAACACCAGTAAGACTTGGAACGTGTGTGTACTCTACCCATTGTTAGTGAGAGTATTATAGGATGCATTTGTCGTATAGAATAATAAGCTTTAGCAAGCTAATTATCAGGAAAACAAGACGATGATCATCTCCATCTCCTTCCTCTTCGTCGCTGCTCATCGGTGCATGAAAGCGAACATGAGTTTCACTCAGATGTTTTTGTCCACTCAGCATTTTGCCTCACTTTACTTGGGTTTTTTGGTGCTGTCTCTCGTTACGGTACTTTCTTCATTACTATCGCTGCTGCTGTCGCTTCAGCCCTTTGGAGCATGCAGGGGAACCTCTCCTGAAGTGATACACTGACTATACATTTGTAAAAATATCAGTATAGTTTTGTAATTCTTGTCCTGCAAAAATAAGTGACAGAAATGGACAGAAAATCGTACGAACAGCACCTGAAGTATTTTTCTCAACAGCAAAGGACATAATGAAATTGAGCTATTCCTGCTTCACTGTCTCTGTGTAGCAATACAAATGTATGGCGTCCATAACGGTGTTTCATATAACACAGCTGTGATTGGTCAATATTGGTGACAATGAAAACATTTCATTCTAACAATTTTTGTAATCATTTCCACAATGTCTACAAAATGTTCTATGCTGAGGTGAATATACATACAGCTCAATATACAACAGCACGGAGGCATAAATACATGTATCTGAGCCGAAGCTTCTCCCGCCTGCGGAGCCTTCGCTCTATCGCGCACGTCCTGCTGTTCACACATTCCACAGGCAACAGCAGAGCTGTACACAAAGTGCAGCAGCAGCAGAAGCTACACAGAGGCCTGACCCACTTTTTGAGCTGACTAGGAGTGAAATGTTTGCTTCTCGGCTGGTTGCGGGGCGGCGGGGGGGGGGGGGGGGGGGGGGGGGATGCTGGTGCTGGACAAAGCAGAAAGAAAACATCATCTGAAGCTCACCACTCTCACCTCAGGTCAGAAGCAGACAAACGCACAGTGATGAACCCACATCTCAGCACAACACAGGAAACATTAGCCCATCGGGCGGTGTGATGGACGGCCCCCCGACAGGAGAGACAGTGCACCGTCACAAAAGGACAGATCACTGTCACAGCCCGTCTCGCTATTACTGAGCTAATCACTTAGCCTGTCCACTGTGGAACTGTCCCCGGTGCCGTTCATCACATTTGCATTTCTCTCGCCCCCCGATTCTTTCCCATCGTCTGTCTTCTCCTTTCAGGTGCTTTAAAGTCCTCTGTCCACCAAATCAGGTCTGTGATAATTAATGACACAACATGTTTCTCATTTAAAAGCTCATCTAAAGGAGGTGGACACAAATGATCCAGGCTAATTGAAAAGCAAAAAGCTATAAGGCGGCTCTCTGCAACCGTAATGTGTTTCATGAATGTGTGGCAAATGGAGAAGGTGTTTGAAGTCGGCTGATATCAGTGATGGTAATGCGCAGCATCAACAACCTCAGTGGAGCGCTGCTCTCCTGCACAGGGCAAATCAATAATCATATATTCTACCATTGAAATGGCTGAATCTAATTCCTTGGCAACAATCATCATTGAGTCGATGAGTCGATCATCAATGTTTCCAAGCAGGAAATATGCTAATTATTCTCAAATAAACAGTTACAGAGGGAATATGTGAAATGACGACAAGTCACACAATGAAGCATTTAAAAAGCAAAGTGTATTTTCAAATGTGAGCAATGATTTGAATTTCCAGGATGAACTTAAGCTTCAAAGCTACGATAGAAAATTAAAAGTATGTAAGTGTTTTTTGTAAGTTGTATAAAATTATATGTTTTAATGAAGTAATGTTTTAAAAGAAGACTGCGGATATCCTTTAATGACATAGTTGAATTCTGACATATGATGTACAAATGTATATATATATATGTATGGTGGACATTTTAGTTGATCATCATCATCTTCCTCTCTGTAGTAGTAGTGTTTGCAGATGTGTTAGCCTTGGAATGTATGTGTTGGAGATGAACAGGTTACAGCGCCTCTCAGGAGTTCGACATGATTACATCCTCCTCTCAGAGATCACAGGTAGGTTAACCCCTGCAGGGACAGAGACCATAAAGTGGTTTGCATCTGATTGACAGAGAGCTCTCAAGGCACTAACTGAATTGTTTATTGCTTAGATAGAAATCGCCTTTGATGTGACGGTGTCCAACTGAGACCCTGAGAGAGGGGAGATAAATAGGGACTGACCCTGTGTTCAGTGGGGGCATTTACTGGAACCATTTTTGCCGTGTGGTTCTGTGTATGTGTCTCTCTCTTTGGCCAAAGATTTTTCTCTTTTCTTCTTCAGTCTTTTTCCTTGACTCCAGGCAGAAAGAAAATGTCCACAACACACACACACACACACACACACACACATATATATATATGTATAGGGTTGGCAATGGTTTAGGATAACAATGTTGAGTTGGACAGGAGTGACTGATTTGTCATGACATCTAATTATGAAATGAAAATATGCAGCTAACCACCAATTCCAATGGCTTCTGCCCAACCAGCCTCACTTAACCCAAACCTGACCAGAACCATATTGTCGTTCCATAGGAGGGTTTTGAAAATGTGGATATTGAGTATTTTGATCATTACAGTCCCATCGAAGTCTAGTCTGAAGGTATTACTATTACCACTATTCCCAATCCCATCAACAGTGGGTGTCTTTTGTGAAAATACATACTTTCTCTGCTGTTATGCTAGCAGCGCAACTGCTAGAACAGCTAGCTCGTGAACATCTTACTTGTCAGTTATTATTATTCTGTCCTCGGAAATAAAGTATGGGTATTAATCTTGGTGTTAAAACTCTTTGCCGTGTATCTCGGTGGGAGTCGCACACCTTTTCAAGAGATCTAGCCAGAGATGAGTAAGGTTGTCACCGTTCCAGGGAACAGGAGCAGACACTTCTTTCTTTCATTCTGTTTTCAATTCATTGGATATACAGCTCTCTCTGGTTGTCCCTCTGGCTCCTCCCCCTATCCTCCTCAACTGCTTCCCATGCAGGTGCATCAGTTAGGATGGGGAGCTTGGGGCAAGAGATCTGAAGTTTACATGGCTTGTCTAAAACAACTTACTGGTTGTAAAAAGACATTTAGAAGAATTGTGCTTTACATGAACAGAGCTGCAAAGCTTTTAATCTTTGCCAAATCACCAGACAGACATGGGGGATTCTCAGGGGGGGCAAAGAGAGGAGAGGAGGCCCTCATTTGATCTCATGGAGAGGCCTGAATGCCTGGACACAAGGAGCTGACCCTCACCATTCTCCCTCGCCATAATTCCACTGAGACCCAGCGAAATGTGCTGTTCTCAGACATGTTCAGACAGTGGATAGAAAGAGAAATCTACGGGCTAATTATCTCTGACCTGGGAGGATTTGGAGGACCTGCCAGGCGTCCTCTGATTGGCCCTCTCACCAGTTGTTACAACAAGGATTAGTTGGACAGCGAGGGAGGTGGATGAGCCTGTCAGACCTCCTCCAATAGGCCTCTCTATCAGGGTGGAGATGGAAATGCCCGCAGAGAGGGGTGAGAGTTGTGGCCACCTATTATACTGGTTCTTTTGTTGAGAGATGCCACTGGTGGTGAGAGGGAAGGGGGATTTCATCTATTGCAAAAACAACCTGGCAAGCTCCATAGCAGAAAGTGGTCCCATTCCATGGGATGGCTGACGCCCGAGGCTTGGAGAGGTCCAAATTTGTTTGTATTTTTTAGCTGTAAACTATCAAGTTCTCTTTGACCAACATGTTGATGCGGAGTTATTTTTGAAGTTTAGAATATGTCGCCATGTTTTATTTAACAAAGGCCTGTATTATTTTGTGGTGCCTGGAATTCAAAGATCCTGATATGGCCGAGACTAAAAAAAGACAAAAGCTTGCAGTGGCCTCTAACTACAACTACCGGCACACAGCCCCATTTTGAACCTCTTCTGCTTGCATTGCAGATCCTCTGTTGTAACTGCCTCTTTCTGGGATTGCTTTCTCATTACTGCAGGTGTTTTTACACAGTTTATTCCTCGTTTTACTAAGATGACGCACAAACAGTGAATAGTGCAGACAGGTCAAATACAAAGCAGATGCAGATCCGGGAGGAAATATAGTTTATGTGGGCAAAAATTATACTGTTAAAAGTTAAGTTGAGTTCCTTTTTTACTCTCTACACGCTGCCATTAGGCAATATAATCAGAAATCATAATGTAAATTTCCACTGCTATGCAGATGACACCCAGCTGTATCCTCATGTTGGATTAAAAAAAAAAAATTTGAATATTTCTTCTTGGAAAAATACGGAGACAGTTGCCTTTAAGACTGATAGAAACTCATCGAAGACAGATTAACTGGATCCACCATCAAAACAGCAGCAAAGAAGAAAACACTTCTGGTAGTGACAATGTTAAAATTGTTTATGTAACATTATAAAAATTACAATTTGCCCAAGGGCCATCTTCATAATTTAAAAAGTATTTATCTTGAGGATATAGATAATGTGAACCAACTTAAAAACATTTTTTTTACATTTTTAATGAAAAATGATTAAAATGAGTGCATTTTAATTACTGAGATATCTTTTCCCAGTTCCTTGTTATAAAACTAGCAAGTTGTGATCACATTAACCAGCCAGTGACACTTTGAGGGTGAAAAGTCCTACAATGTTATCTTGCACAACAGCTGCTGAGTACACTGTCTCTGAACACCGTTATCAATTAAGGAGAGAGCAAATGTGGTGGGAGGAAAGTACATTTCAACTCAGTCACTTAAAGACAGACGGTCGATACTTAAGACAATAAATATCTCTATTATGTAGGATTTATTTTTGTCCTTTCAGAGAGAGGCTTGAGCGAGAAGAATCAGGTGAAAGTGTTCTTAAAAAAGTGTTTAACCCATTTTTCTGAACTCGGAAGGTCCACAACAAGTATTGTCCACGGCACAGGAGCCTTTGCACATCATAGAGGTCACAGTGGGCGTAAGGTCGAACAAAGCCTCGGCTCTGTCACACTGTGCCAAGCACCGGGCGCTGCCACGCTCACTGACTGCAGATGTGCCCTCGTCTTTGTCACTGACCACGTGGAAATGTACGACGCTGCATAGAAACACATAACATGATTACCAACATTCTTGGAGTCACACTTCTCCAGACCAGAATGTTGTGCTGATGTGAGCCTCAGTGGTTGCCCCATGGGGGCATGGGAAGAGGCTGAGAGGGACACACCAGTGAACAAGTACCTGCAACACTCACTGGCTTCAGAAACTTAAAGCCAATTGAATCCGTTCTAACAGCCCCCTTCCCTCCCATCAAGGGCTCAAGCAATTTATTCCATGTTTTGCAGCTTTTGTAATTCAACCTCCACTCAAACACCCCAAGATACTTGTAATTACTGACAATAATTGAGTTTGTGTCGATGTGCAGCACAGCTCGGGCTGGACGGGACTCGGAGGCGAGTGCATTTGTTGTGCTGGTTTGGCAGAATGACAGTGATCCAAAGCTGCAAAGACAACAAGCAAGGCACCTATTTAAATGTTTGGTGAAATCAAATTAAATGTGACACGAGGCGAGAAGAGGGGAGTGGACCCCACCGCTTCATTCCGCCGTGGTTGTAATTGACTCTCGTGTGACCGAAACACGGTCACATTAATATCCCAGTGTTGCGGGATGCTACGGCAACGCTGCAGCCAGGTTTCCTTCCTGCAGGAGGGCCAGTTCTTTCCCCTGGGCCCTGATTGCAAAAGCTTAGCATGGGACATGGAGGCATTCATATATTTAGGAAAAGCTCACAGCAGAGTGACTGTACAATGCTTCCATTAATTGTCACGCATGTCCCGTCATTCACGTTCGTCGTATCATGTATTAAGCGTTATACTCGTGTTTATAGATTAGATTATGCACATTTTTTTAATGCCAAGCTTCAAGTTAAGTTTGAATTCAAGTCACATGGTTTAGATTCATGTTCCGGCCAGGTGTGCTGTCTTGTCCTAAGTGGAGCACAGGTGTGTCAAGT
>JAFBJT010105912.1:12826-31612 GCA_016785325.1 Chascanopsetta lugubris
GTATGAATGGGGGTGTGTGGATGTGTGTGTGTGTGTGTGTGTGTGTGTGTGTGTGTGTGTGTGTGTGTGTGTGCGCGTGCTGTGGTAAGATAACACACAGTCTTCCTGCTAATCCACAGCGTGAATGAGAGCTGAGAGAGGAACCAATGTTCAGCTGTGCTGCATCGCAAAACTCGTTTATACACACACACACACACACACTCTCTCTCACACACACACACACACACTCACACACACACACTCAATGCATTCGTCTTGGAGCAGGATTCTACATCCTTAAACAGCTCACACCTGTTTGCTGTTTCATAACGCACATTCATACATGTGGTCCACATGTTAAATATTGACTATATATGTACATACACACACACACACACACACACACACACACACACACACATAATCTTACGCACTGCACCTTTAAGAACTGAGAAATGTGTTGCGCACACACTCATTGACAGAGTAAAGTAAAGTGTGCGGACGAGCAGAAAAGTTCGACATGTCTGTTCATTATTATTTCAGGGAGCGATTGAGAAAAACCTGCTGCCAAGTTCACTTGAAACTTTCCTCCTTTTCCTGCGACACTCGTCTCACACTGCTAATTATCCTCACACACACACACACACACACACACACACACACAGTGACACAAGTAAAACTTTATCGCTGAATAATCGTTTTACTGGCCACTGGTGTTTAATGACAGTGGGTGTTAAGGAGCAAATGAACCCTCAGGAGCTGAATTACTCGCTGGCAGTGTGGACACTAATCACAGGGCTTGTTTGAGAGAGAGAGAGAGAGAGAGAGAGAGAGAGCGAGAGCGAGCGAGAGAGAGAGAGAGCGAGCGAGAGAGAGTGTGAGTCAGATCTCAGAATAGTTTGCATTCAGTGAAAAAGAGCAAGTAAAGAAGATTGACCTGAGCTCAGAGGTTGTTTTTATCTGAGGTGATGGAGACACTTCGCCTCCAGAGGTCACCACATCTTACACACTGCACCTTTAATTGGAGAAATCCACCATGTGATCATACTCTCACTCCTCTTTGAGGTTCACGCAACAACAACAACAACAACCTACTTCCTCTTCCTCCTCCTCCTCCTCTTCCTCCTCCTCCTCTTCCTCCTCCTCCTCCTCTTCCTCCCTCCTCTTCCTCTTCCTCCTCCTCCTCTTCCTCCTCTTCTTCCTCTTCCTCCTCCTCCTCCTCCTCTTCCTCCTCCTCTTCCTCCTCCTCTTCCTCCTCCTCCTCCTCTTCCTCTTCCACTTCCTCCTCCGCCTCCTCCTCCTCCTCTTCCTCCTCCTCCTCTTCCTCCTCCTCCTCCTCTTCCTTTTCCTCCTCCTCCTCTTCCTCCTCCTCTTCCTTTTCCTCTTCCTCCTCCTCCTCTTCCTTTTCCTCCTCTTCCTCTTCCTCCTCTTCCTCCTCCTCCTCTTCCTCTTCCTCCTCCTCCTCTTCATCGCTCAGAGAGAACACTAAGCAGACTGCTCAAATATTGACCCGCGGCGCTGATGTGACACTGACTGGTAAATTACATTTCTAACGTTTAGAAAGTAAATATGGCCACTCGCCGAATCACGACCACGGGGAGAGAAATGACTGTATTGACTCGTTCAGCTCTGAGTGTTTCTCGGAACAATTACAGGAATAAAGACCAGGCCAGTTTGCACTCCATCTGTTTGCCCCCTCAACCACATTCTCAAGTGGTGGGTCACGACCCAAAAGTGTGTCACGGACGCATTTTCAGTGGGTCCGTGACACACTTAAACCTTAGGGGCTTATAATATCCTGTGCTTTTATTTTGAAGGCGGGATTTTAATGCGTTGTAGTGCTGTCTATTCACACTCCTATACAGCAGGTGGCGATGACGCCCTGAAATACTAACAGACACTTGCAGCAGGAACGTTTGCTACATTATGCTAATATTTATTTGGTAATATCTTTTTTTTGGTATCAGTTATTGATTATTTCATTATTATTGTCTTTGCTTATTATTATACGATTATGTGTATATATTTAATCTTTTTTTAATATATTCATGGCTGTATTATCCATTTATTTATTAACATATCTATTTGTTTACTTATTTATTCATTTATTCGATCATTTATTCATTGAATCATGATTTATTGGTTTTCTCTTTATTTGTTATTCTATTTATTTACATATTCATGGATTTTCCCAAACGTCACCATGTGCATTCAGTCAGCGTGGTGAAGACGGTGTGGAGCTCAGCAGTGGCTCGGTGACAGTGTTGCCATGGTAACCTGCCTCAGACACTCTCCACGGCCTGTGATTGGTAGAGGCTCCCTTGATCAAATACTGGATAAAGCGTAAATTCTTCCTGTTACATTGGATCAGCAGGACCGAGATGTTGGGGCCACACCCCCAAGACGTGGAGGCCACACCCCCAAGACATTGAGGCCACACCCCCAGGTCTGATGCATCAAATGCCCCTCCGGTGTACAGCTGATGCTCGGTAGACATGAGATTAAGCCAATTAGGGCAGATCCTCCACGCTGGTGGTGTTAAAGGTCAGATCTGCTCCATCACCATGTCGGGGTAACAAAATGGCGTACTTGCCCTTTACTCCTCCATCATCAGTGTGGCTTCCTGTCTGTGAGAGGAGAACGAAGGAGAGGACGGTGAAGAGGGAGCGGAGCAGAGCGGTGTCATCACATCCCAGCCTCCTCTGGTCTCTCTCTACACACACACACACACACACACACACACACACACACACACACACACACACACAGAGTCCGTCCCTCTTGTCCTGGAGGACATGAAACAACCCTGTTGTCCTGTTATTGTCCTGTTGTCTCCTCTCAGACTGAGCGAGAGAGAGAGAGCGCGAGAGAGAGTGAGAGAGAGAGAGAGAGAGAGAGAGAGAGAGAGAGAGAAGTCATTACATCACCTGAGGAGGAAGCTGCATTTATCCACTATGATGGTTTAGAGCCTGCAGCCCAGAGAGAGAGAGAGAGAGAGAGAGAGAGAGGGGGGGGGGGGGGGGGGGGGGGGGGGGGGGGGGGGGGGGGGGGGGGGGGGGGGGGGGTCAGATAATAGCTCCCACTTTGGGCCACTCGGCTGCTCTCCACATGGGATCTGAACCAGACACCTCCTGATTACCGCCCCCGGCTCTCTGGAGGTCCGTGCCCGGCTCACTTGTCTGCTTGGATTAGAGCAGAGAGCAGAGAGGGTGTGTGCGCGTGTGTGTGTGTGCGTGTGTGTGTGTGTGTGTGCGTGTGTGTGTGTGTGTGTGAGGGTGGGTGGGTGTGTGGAGATGTGTTGTTGTTGTTGTTGTTGTTGTGCCCTGAGTCATAGAGACAGAGGAGGCTGAGGGTCAGTGTGTGTGTGTGTGTGTGTGTGTGTGTGTGTGTGTGTGTGTCTGCAGCTACATGCTTCTGCACTCTGCGTGTCATCACGTGGCTGTAGTGAACATACATTTATGAATGATGGAGTGTAAAGCCCCCGAGTGCTGACTCATGTTTTCCACTGCAGGAGAAACCCAGCAAAGTCCCGTCTGCACGTATGTAACACGCGTGTTGAACGTACGAAACATACGAAACATACAACAACGTCTGTGTGTGTGTGAGCTGAATTGATCAGGATCGTCATCCTTCATCCCTTCAGTCACGGATCTATTTTGCTCGTGAGACGAACAAAGGAAATCTTTATTTATATCATTATATCGACATATGAGGGTCACGTGCACTCGGGGCCACATCACTGTTATTGTGTCACTGTTTCTGGTTGAGCTGAAACAGACAATAGAAATATATTAAATATATATATAACATGAAAGAAATATATTTTTAAAAAATCAAGGGATTGTAGAAGGTCAGCTTTATTGACACTGCTCCACGATCAGAAGTGCATAGATTCTGTTTTCCTCTTCATCCCGATCAATTAAATAAGTATTAAAATATAAAAACCTATTTAAATGTATACGATTGACTGAAGTGGCATTCAATAATCTTAAGCTTTAAAGACAACACTGATCACGTAGTATTTCATTGATCTTTGTCCAGTGCATCGTCACGATGACAGAAACGCCAGGAATGATTTTCCAAATCATTTCCTCGTATCAATTTCTCATCTTTTCTGGCCCGTGTTTGATTTATTTTTTTCTATTCCCTTTTCCATTTTATTTATTTATTTATTTTTACACTTGCTCCTCGCACATACTTAGTTCTGTATAAATACTGCATGAGATGTTGTTGTTGTCGTTGTGGCAGTAAATATGACGACAGCTATAATAACATCCTGCCGCCGATGAGCCGGAGACACTTTGAGTAACAGCGCCATGAAAACCCCGACTCACCGGGGGGCAGTGTTTGTGTCTGACATGTTTGTTTGACTTCAAATTCAAATCTTCCTGCGGGGGGGTTACACACACACACACACACACACACACACCTTTTTCTATTATTACTCCTCTCCTCTGAATCCTCTCGTCCAATCCCTGATCACCAAACAGATGCGTCAGCGCCAAAATGCGCAATGCTCCTCTTTCGCTCGGCGTTAACCTGCCACCAGGCGGCGCTGGTTGGTTGGGGGAGTGGCGCCGCCACGAGCCTCCTGAGACTCCGCCTCCTGAGACTCCGCCCCCTGAGACTCCGCCTCCTGAGACTCCGAGTGTCTGTGCTCAGCCCCGACAGCGCGCGTTGTCATCGCGTCGGAACAAGCGAGTTTTCTTGAAGCTGGACGAGTCGTCGGTTCGGCAGAAACTAGCTTTCTGAAGTCATGAATAAAATACATTATTATGCAACCAAATACGTATTGATCTTAAAGAAGGATTTTTAATGTTACGTGCGGCAAAAGCCTCGACCTGCGTTTCAGATTTTGTGAAGGGCTTTGACTCCACACTGCCTCTAGTGGCCAAACATAATAATGAAAATAATAAAACCAATACAGCGCCCGTTCTGTCCGAGTGTATTTCCTATACGCGATCAATGATTGCGGGAGATCCCGCTCCGACGTGAGACTTCTCTCTCCCAAAGCTGATGGGCAGGTAAATGGCGCATCGCGCTAAAGTCTGGGATCAGCCGATGAATAATAAATGAGTGTGCGCGGCGCTAAGTCCGAGGAGAGCGGCGGTCAGTCCGTCATCAGGTGCCTTACGCAGCGGGAACATCCCATTGATCGGCAGAGTGCAGCTGCATGTACACCATCCATTATTGACACAAACATTTAGCTCCACTGCGGCGGTTCGATTCCCCGAGATCCTTCATTCTGTGTTTTCAACAACGAGGCCCGAGCCGCACCTCCGCGTCATTTCGCTTAGTGGTGGAATGTGAAATCGCTGGGTTTGATTTTGTTTATGATCATATTTTATACACACACACACACGCACACACACACACACACACACTAGTAATAAATCCAAAGAGCGCGTGTGATGCTGAGCCTCTCACCCTCAGGAATCCATGATGATCACGTGACTGTGAAGAGCAGAATTCTGCTCCGAGTGATTGTGAAGAATTCGATTGACATGAGACGGGACGGACGAGACGTTAGTTGTCATGTTGTCACTTCTGAAATCTTGGTGGAGGATGATGATGATGAGGATGATGAAGATGATGATGATGATGTGACGAGATGAAGGACGAGACGATGTCGTTAGGATTTTTACGACGACGTCGTGAAAATCAGTCCGATGTGATGATCCCTTTGAAATGAATATTTAAAATAGTGAATTCGATGTTTTACCGACAACATTATGTGTTAGAGGTGGTGATTTGAAAACAAATGAAACAAAACAAAACATAGTTAATAAAATGATAAATTAACATAATAAAACAAATGGAAACACACACACAGCGACTACAGCATGAAAATGATAAAGAATATAATAATAAATACAAACAATTACAAGTACAAGGTCTGGACAGTGTGGACAGGTGTGTGTGGACAGTGTGGACAGGTGTGTGTGGACAGGTGTGTGTGGACAGGTGTGTGTGGACAGTGTGGACAGTGTGGACAGGTGTGTGTGGACAGGTGTGTGTGGACAGGTGTGTGTGAACAGTGTGGACAGGTGTGTGTGGACAGTGTGGACAGGTGTGTGTGGACAGTGTGAACAGGTGTGTGTGGACAGTGTGGACAGGTGTGTGTGGACAGTGTGGACAGGTGTGTGTGGACAGTGTGGACAGGTGTGTGTGGACAGTGTGGACAGGTGTGTGTGGACAGTGTGGACAGGTGTGTGTGGACAGTGTGGACAGGTGTGTGTGGACAGTGTGGACAGGTGTGTGTGGACAGTGTGGACAGGTGTGTGTGGACAGGTGTGTGTGGACAGTGTGGATAGGTGTGTGTGGACAGGTGTGTGTGGACAGGTGTGTGTGGACAGTGTGGACAGGTGTGTGTGGACAGGTGTGTGTGGACAGGTGTGTGTGGACAGTGTGGACAGGACAGGTGTGTGTGGACAGGTGTGTGTGGACAGGTGTGTGTGGACAGGTGTGTGTGGACAGGTGTGTGTGGACAGGTGTGTGTGGACAGGTGTGTGTGGACAGGTGTGTGTGGACAGGTGTGTGTGGACAGGTGTGTGTGGACAGGTGTGTGTGGACAGGTGTGTGTGGACAGGTGTGTGTGGACAGGTGTGTGTGGACAGGTGTGTGTGGACAGGTGTGTGTGGACAGGTGTGTGTGGACAGGTGTGTGTGGACAGGTGTGTGTGGACAGGTGTGTGTGGACAGGTGTGTGTGGACAGGTGTGTGTGGACAGGTGTGTGTGGACAGGTGTGTGTGGACAGGTGTGTGTGGACAGGTGTGTGTGGACAGGTGTGTGTGGACAGGTGTGTGTGGACAGGTGTGTGTGGACAGGTGTGTGTGGACAGGTGTGTGTGGACAGGTGTGTGTGGACAGGTGTGTGTGGACAGGTGTGTGTGGACAGGTGTGTGTGGACAGGTGTGTGTGGACAGGTGTGTGTGGACAGGTGTGTGTGGACAGGTGTGTGTGGACAGGTGTGTGTGGACAGGTGTGTGTGGACAGGTGTGTGTGGACAGGTGTGTGTGGACAGGTGTGTGTGGACAGGTGTGTGTGGACAGGTGTGTGTGGACAGGTGTGTGTGGACAGGTGTGTGTGGACAGGTGTGTGTGGACAGGTGTGTGTGGACAGGTGTGTGTGGACAGGTGTGTGTGGACAGGTGTGTGTGGACAGGTGTGTGTGGACAGGTGTGTGTGGACAGGTGTGTGTGGACAGGTGTGTGTGGACAGGTGTGTGTGGACAGGTGTGTGTGGACAGGTGTGTGTGGACAGGTGTGTGTGGACAGGTGTGTGTGGACAGGTGTGTGTGGACAGGTGTGTGTGGACAGGTGTGTGTGGACAGGTGTGTGTGGACAGGTGTGTGTGGACAGGTGTGTGTGGACAGGTGTGTGTGGACAGGTGTGTGTGGACAGGTGTGTGTGGACAGGTGTGTGTGGACAGGTGTGTGTGGACAGGTGTGTGTGGACAGGTGTGTGTGGACAGGTGTGTGTGGACAGGTGTGTGTGGACAGGTGTGTGTGGACAGGTGTGTGTGGACAGGTGTGTGTGGACAGGTGTGTGTGGACAGGTGTGTGTGGACAGGTGTGTGTGGACAGGTGTGTGTGGACAGGTGTGTGTGGACAGGTGTGTGTGGACAGGTGTGTGTGGACAGGTGTGTGTGGACAGGTGTGTGTGGACAGGTGTGTGTGGACAGGTGTGTGTGGACAGGTGTGTGTGGACAGGTGTGTGTGGACAGGTGTGTGTGGACAGGTGTGTGTGGACAGGTGTGTGTGGACAGGTGTGTGTGGACAGGTGTGTGTGGACAGGTGTGTGTGGACAGGTGTGTGTGGACAGGTGTGTGTGGACAGGTGTGTGTGGACAGGTGTGTGTGGACAGGTGTGTGTGGACAGGTGTGTGTGGACAGGTGTGTGTGGACAGGTGTGTGTGGACAGGTGTGTGTGGACAGGTGTGTGTGGACAGGTGTGTGTGGACAGGTGTGTGTGGACAGGTGTGTGTGGACAGGTGTGTGTGGACAGGTGTGTGTGGACAGGTGTGTGTGGACAGGTGTGTGTGGACAGGTGTGTGTGGACAGGTGTGTGTGGACAGGTGTGTGTGGACAGGTGTGTGTGGACAGGTGTGTGTGGACAGGTGTGTGTGGACAGGTGTGTGTGGACAGGTGTGTGTGGACAGGTGTGTGTGGACAGGTGTGTGTGGACAGGTGTGTGTGGACAGGTGTGTGTGGACAGGTGTGTGTGGACAGGTGTGTGTGGACAGGTGTGTGTGGACAGGTGTGTGTGGACAGGTGTGTGTGGACAGGTGTGTGTGGACAGGTGTGTGTGGACAGGTGTGTGTGGACAGGTGTGTGTGGACAGGTGTGTGTGGACAGGTGTGTGTGGACAGGTGTGTGTGGACAGGTGTGTGTGGACAGGTGTGTGTGGACAGGTGTGTGTGGACAGGTGTGTGTGGACAGGTGTGTGTGGACAGGTGTGTGTGGACAGGTGTGTGTGGACAGGTGTGTGTGGACAGGTGTGTGTGGACAGGTGTGTGTGGACAGGTGTGTGTGGACAGGTGTGTGTGGACAGGTGTGTGTGGACAGGTGTGTGTGGACAGGTGTGTGTGGACAGGTGTGTGTGGACAGGTGTGTGTGGACAGGTGTGTGTGGACAGGTGTGTGTGGACAGGTGTGTGTGGACAGGTGTGTGTGGACAGGTGTGTGTGGACAGGTGTGTGTGGACAGGTGTGTGTGGACAGGTGTGTGTGGACAGGTGTGTGTGGACAGGTGTGTGTGGACAGGTGTGTGTGGACAGGTGTGTGTGGACAGGTGTGTGTGGACAGGTGTGTGTGGACAGGTGTGTGTGGACAGGTGTGTGTGGACAGGTGTGTGTGGACAGGTGTGTGTGGACAGGTGTGTGTGGACAGGTGTGTGTGGACAGGTGTGTGTGGACAGGTGTGTGTGGACAGGTGTGTGTGGACAGGTGTGTGTGGACAGGTGTGTGTGGACAGGTGTGTGTGGACAGGTGTGTGTGGACAGGTGTGTGTGGACAGGTGTGTGTGGACAGGTGTGTGTGGACAGGTGTGTGTGGACAGGTGTGTGTGGACAGGTGTGTGTGGACAGGTGTGTGTGGACAGGTGTGTGTGGACAGGTGTGTGTGGACAGGTGTGTGTGGACAGGTGTGTGTGGACAGGTGTGTGTGGACAGGTGTGTGTGGACAGGTGTGTGTGGACAGGTGTGTGTGGACAGGTGTGTGTGGACAGGTGTGTGTGGACAGGTGTGTGTGGACAGGTGTGTGTGGACAGGTGTGTGTGGACAGGTGTGTGTGGACAGGTGTGTGTGGACAGGTGTGTGTGGACAGGTGTGTGTGGACAGGTGTGTGTGGACAGGTGTGTGTGGACAGGTGTGTGTGGACAGGTGTGTGTGGACAGGTGTGTGTGGACAGGTGTGTGTGGACAGGTGTGTGTGGACAGGTGTGTGTGGACAGGTGTGTGTGGACAGGTGTGTGTGGACAGGTGTGTGTGGACAGGTGTGTGTGGACAGGTGTGTGTGGACAGGTGTGTGTGGACAGGTGTGTGTGGACAGGTGTGTGTGGACAGGTGTGTGTGGACAGGTGTGTGTGGACAGGTGTGTGTGGACAGGTGTGTGTGGACAGGTGTGTGTGGACAGGTGTGTGTGGACAGGTGTGTGTGGACAGGTGTGTGTGGACAGGTGTGTGTGGACAGGTGTGTGTGGACAGGTGTGTGTGGACAGGTGTGGGGGGGGCTTGAATATAAAGCTTTCTTGTAAAAATAATGAGCGAGCGATTGATCCATACTCAAACAAGCCGGTTTGCTGAGTTAATACCAAAGGCAGATTATAGCCGGTGCCAAAAGTGCCCTGGCGTGCGACGCCTCTTGCTTCGAGGGTCCCCAAACTTGTCATCACATTAGCACATGGTCAAGGAGTACATCCCACCACTCTCATAATCTGCTTTCCTGCACAATTAGCCTCCTATAATAAGGACGGCTGCTGCCTGAGCGCCGCCGCCGCCGCCGCCAGGGGGAGAGGAGAGAGAGGGGGGAACGGGTGGGTTTCACGTTTTGGATCGGTTACTGGCGCCGAAACGTGGACTCGCTCTCTCTCCAAGTCGTCGCCACCTTCTGCCGGTCGGGATGTTATGACAACATGGATCCTCTTTATTGTGCCAAGCATCTATTGCACTTTGATGAAGCCAGACAAAGGAGGGTGAGGGAGGGAGGGGGGCGAGAGACAGAGAGAGACAGAGAGACAGAGAGAGAGAGAGAGAGTGTTCTTAAGGCTTCGGAGAATCAGATGTAGGAGCGGGTGGGACGGCAGCGGACGGAAACATTTCGGAATAAAAGAATAGATAATTTCCCCTCGACAAAGGCGAGGAAACTATGGGCGAGCGAACAAAATAACAGAAAGGGACGGAGAAGGGAAGAGGGTTTGAAAAGAATAAGAAAAAGAAAAAGAAGAAGAATTCACTGCTGCTTTTTTGCAAAAGGCAAGAGAGAGAGAGAGGGAGTGAGAGAGAGTGAGAGAGAGAGAGAGAGAGTGAGAGAAAAAAAACATTGATGACACCCGGTTCCATTCTTCCGCTCTCCCCTTTCTCTGCTCCTCGCCTCGCAGCACGGCGGGCTAAGCTGGGAGCTGTAATGTCATTAAATTGCAAATGCTTTTTTTTTTTCATTTCCGACACACACTGTTTACTTATCTGGCAAAAACATATGTTGGAAGGAATCCGTTAAATTCTGCCCATTGCCTTGGGTGAAAGTGCAATAGAAACGGGCCCACTGAGCTCCTTCTGTCGGCTCCTTTTAGCACTTCGCCTTATCTACAAGGCTGCTTAGCAGCAAACTGGCGAGTTCAATGAAAAATGAAGATACAGCGCGAGATTAGCGGCAAGAACAGTGAGGGGAGAAATGCTTGGAGAGAGGGTCATCCCACTGCAAATGATTTCACTCCCCTCCATCTGCATAAATGACTATTTTTAAGGCATCTCCGCCGTCTGTATATTTTTCTCACTCTGCCACACATTTAATTTCACGCCCCGTGTTCTGAATATGCTTAAATGCATATCTCTGATGCACCTTTAAGCCAGAGGAAAGAGGATGGTGGGGGGGGGGGGGGGGGGGGGGGGGGGGGGGGGGGGGGGGGGGGGGGGGGAGGGTGGGGTGGATGGTGGGGTGGGGGCTGGGGGGGGGGTCGGAGAAGTGGGGAGGGTACGAAAGCAAAATTAAAGATAAAATGGTGTGATTTGCACTACAAGTCTATTACTTTGTGGCATTTACATATAGTTTACCTCTGCAGTTCCAGATTCTCCCCCCGTCACCGTCCTATCAGTATTTGTATAAATATGTATAAATCTTTGTTGAGGAGAAATAGAATTCCTGGCGCTGCACTGGAAAGTTTGAAGGGTGCACTTTCTTACTTCGACTTCGCCTCACGCTCCCATGAGACTGTCAGCACATCTGAAGGGGTGTGTGTGTGTGTGTGTGTGTGTGTGTGTGTGTGTGTGTGTGTGTATGTGTGTGTGTGTGTGTGTGTGTGTGTGCTCTCCCCCAGTCTGCCCCAACAAAGGCGCAGGCTTCAGGCGTTTTGTGCCCCATGATCCTCAGATACTCCTCCTCCCCTCGGTGGAGGAGAGAGGGAGGGAGAGAGAGAGAGGGGGAGAGAGAGAGAGAGAGGGGGGAGAGGGGGGGGGAGGGGGGGGGGGGGGGGGGGGGGGGGGGGATCCCCGGGGTCAAGGCTCGGCCATTTTTAAGAGGAAGGGCCCGACTCCAGCCAGGAGCCGCGTCCTTGTCAAACAAGTGTCTGTGTGAAGCGCTGACTCTGAGCATGTTGTGCATGTGATGTGTCATATCTGCACAGGCCTCCCTCTCTCTCTCTCTCTCTCTCTCTCTCTCTCTCTCCCTCTCTCTCTCCCCCCCCCTCTCTCTCTCTCTCTCGGCCCATGAATGGACGCCTACATGTGTGCGATCAGGTGGACGTGTTGTTCTACAGTGGCGAAGGGAGAAGAAGTTTGCTTGTGAGGTTGCGAGGGCCCGCCCCTCGCTGCCGAGCTGAGGGGAAAAGCTGTGGATTGGCCTGGGAATGAAAAGGAGAGAGAGAGAGAGAGAGAGAGAGGGAGAGAGAGAGGGAGAGAGGGAGAGAGAGAGAGGGAGAGAGGCTATTCAGAGCACGATTCCTCTCCCTCATTGTCTGCCCGCTCAGATTTGAATACGCTCACTCAAAGCAGACGAGGGAAACGCTTCAGCCCCTCGCATTGTTGGCTTCCGCTCTCCTCTTTTCTATTTGCAATTAAATGCATTTCAAATGGAACAACTGTACAGAAAAGCATTTGTGATAAGGAGGAATTCCATTGCCTTTAACCTCCCCCTTTGTAATGGCTTTGCAATTTTGGAGCACTCTCATTATGGGCATTGCACAATCAAAACACATCGGTGAATGGAGGACGCCATACAACTTAAGTATTGCTTCATTGAAAATTAAATTGCATTTAAAAATCATTTCTTCCTGTTTCGCCTCTGTGCTGCCGTTCCCTCAGCCACTGTGGTTGGTGTGTGTGTGTGTGTGTGTGTGTGTGTTTTGTCTCTTTGTGCACGACATTGTGCGTTGACAGGACCCTTGTGTCCCGAGCAGCATCGCACACACTGGTCCCGAGCATGGGATGAGATCAGTCAATTAGAATTAATGTCATCTGGTCATTTACGGCTAAACACCCGGCGCGCGCATTGTGTTTGCTTTGTGTGCAGAGCATCAGCTGCACAACCAATCTCATCCCGCAGACATGAATATTTGAAGGATTTGAAGGCTGTAAATAACTCCAAACCCTCTCTTACCAGGTTTACCCCCCGAGCACTTTGTAACTTATCAGGGCCGCCTTGTGCCTCCTCTAATGCCTGCATTATGCTCAAATGTAAATCGGTAAGCTGCCAGAGAGGTGGGCGGGAATCACTGAGGAAAGAATCACTGAAGGGTCGAGCCAATATTCTGATTGGGGCAGAGCAGAATAAACAGTGGGAGTTCTTCAGGTTTGTTATTCAGGGGCCACTCACAACACAAATGTCTCACTATGACTCTTGTGTTATTCTTCTTTTTGAGCGTGTGGCACACGGGTTTTCACTTTAATGGTAAAAAGGGTGAATCCTTTAGAATGGGGGGTCAAACACCCGGCCCGCGGGCAAAACCGGCCCACCAGGTCCGATCTGGCCGAAATGTGCAAACATTTGTAGAGGATTCCTTTTATTTCTTTTAGATAAAAGTAAAGGGAGTCGCGAGCAAACGGGAGATTCATAATGTTCAGTAAAATAAAGAGTTCATTCATGGGAACATTTTTAGAAAGCACTTGTCGTCGTTTGTTTATTAGTTGTTATACTGTCATTTTACTGCTTTAACACCAGTTGGGGCGTATGTGACCCCTGAACTGAAATTTGTTTGACACCTTTGGAAAATCTAAATATTAAAGGTCCAGTGTGTAAGATATAGGTGAATTTAGTTTTCGATATATGACATTTCATGAGCATTTCCATGAGCATATTAATCAGTAGAATGTGTGAAGAATGCAACATTTATATCGACATCGAGAGTGAGGCCTCTCTGCGGCGGCTGCCATCTTTCCACAGAGTGGCCTTTTAAAGGTACAGTGTGTAGGATTTGGTGTCATCACATGGTGAATTTGCATGTCGTAACCACATATCCCTCAGCTCACCCTTCCCCTCCGAGCATCTGAGGGAAAGTATGGACTCTTTTAAAAACTCCAAAGTTTGTCCACTCTGGGCTCCTGTGAAAAAAAACATGGCGGTGACTCAATCTGATGTAATGAAATAACAGTGAGTATACACTCAAAAAAAACGGAGATTATTTTATATTACTTTTGGAATAGCGGTTATATTCCACTGGGTCAGTTGTGGCGAATTCAGCTGCAATACGCAACCTCACCACTAGATGTCGCCAAATCCCACACACTGTGCCTTTAAGTTTTCAGGCTTTTCCAGTGCTGTTATAACATGAAAGTCTAATTTATTCTGAGTGAATGACGCCCGGGGCTCTGTTTTGTGTTTCTAATTTCCATCTCTAATGGTACAAGAGCCTGATTAGTAATTAGGACAGACCCATTTAGACGCATGTAATGAGCGTTATAGGTTCCACATATACTTCCACGGCGACGGATAGCATCTTCGTCAATTTGAACGCATGTTGACCTTTAATGGTGATTAATCTGCAACACGGCTCTTCATGCTGCTCGTCCTCGAATTGGCTTTAAACGGCGTAATGACTTTATCCCCGAAGAATCTCCCGGAGAATGGACCCGCAGCCAGTTTCACAGCAGATCCGGGCCCATTAATCACATTATCCACCCAGTCATTTGATCAGTTTGCTGGAGAAGTGGGTTAAAGCAGCACCAACGACGGCGCCGGGGCCTCTAGATATTAATTTGGAGATGGATAGGAGTCTTAAAGAGGATTAAAACTCCATACAGGCTGCTCATTTCACCAGACCACATAGCACCCGCTCCACTGCACATACTGTCAGTCACTGCTCGGCATGCTTGAGATTTGAAATGGTGACAGTTAAAGTACAAAGATGTCCAATCCAACACTATTTCATGGCGTGTTTGGTGGAGCATCCTGGAGCAAATGCAAACGGCTGAGACCACTCATGCCACAGACTGTAACACGGGCCACGAGCAGGAACAGCAACACTGCCCCCTGCTACTGACTGCGGGTACTGCAGCCGCCTCACACAGAGGCAGTCAGTGCATCTCTATTAGAACACTGCCACTGCCCATGGTCTCATTTCATTGTTTTTCAGAAGTAAAATAGCAGGGATAATGATAACAACAACAACAACAACAACAATGATGATAATAATTATTATAATAGTGATGCTAATAACAATGAGGATGATAATAATGGCGATGATGACGATAATAGCAATGGTATTATGATGATAAGAATAAGAATAGAGAAAGAATTCAAAATATAAAATAAGAATTCAGGCATTCTGTAAATGACATTTTCCAAAATAAGATAAAATAAAGATATCGTCTAAAACTGTAGACTGTAGAGAATATAATGTAAACATAAAAAACAATCTGGTGAATAAAGTAATATCCAGGAGAAGTGTTCAGAGGTCAAAGTTAAAATGTTTATCTCAATGCTGAAATCATCACAATGATTTATTTGATATGTAAATGAATTAGAAATGTTATTACAACATGATAAACATGGGTGATTAAGACACTTATGTGCCACACTTTTAGACGTCATGGAGCTTATTATGATTTTGATTTAGAGTTGATAATTCTGATTGTAAAGATTCAGCACCGTGACTTTACAGTTTTAGATTTGATGAAGTGGTGCTCAACGGCCAGATGTCACAGAATTCTACACACTGCGCCTTTAAAGGGCTCATTCAGTTCCACTGAAAACAACAAATCCTACTCCCCAGTGATTATGCACTCGTGAAAAGATCACAACAATACTATTATATTTTTTTTAGTTTTACTTCTATTCCCCCTTTCTTGCAATTGCTGTAGCTCTATTTAACTTTACACACTGGACCTTTAATTTCATCAAACCTGTTTGTTATTGATAATTTGCAGTGTTTGACTCAACCACCTGTTCTCCACTTCTCTTTTCACTGCTGAAGTGTATCTGCATTTTAGCAGAACACCCCACAGTGGGAGCGGGTGGATTTATGAATATGTAGAGAAGCTCACTCAGCCCTGAAGGAGAGAGAGAGAGAGACAGAGAGAGAGAGACAGAGAGACAGAGAGAGAGAGAGAGAGAGAGAGAGAGAGAGAGAGAGAGAGAGGGTAAGTGGCTCCTCACGTTACACGTCATTGATACAACTCAACAACACAAAACAAGCACAAACATTTACATTGATTGGGGGTTTCAACAGTTTCTAGGAGGCTGAGATGCATCTCCGACCGAAGATGCAGCTGAAGTGGTTGGAACTGAAAATCCTGAAAGGCCCTTTCTTTTATTCAGCCAACAAATACTATTATCAAACTTATGCAAATGGGGGGAATATGGGTGTTGAAGTGCAATATTCACAAAGTTGTCAAGGAAATGGATTCACTATCTCTGCAGCCTCCCGGTGACAAGCACATCTCTTCTCCTCCGCCTGTGTTGAGAGACTATTTGTGTTTGTGCGACTTCAAAGATGCATTAGGGAGCGTGAGCACTTCCTTCTGTTCCCCAGACCTGAGGACAGGGCAAGGGACCGTGTGTGAATAGACGGGACAGTGAATGGATGAGATAAGATTTAAGGGAAGAATGAGTGATGTGCAAATGAAAAATTAATTCCTGCATCTTGTTAGAATTTCCACAGCGTCTCCTCCTCCTCCTCCTCCTCCTCATCTTTTATAACTGTGGATAAAATATTGAGAGTAGCTTCAAGTTGTGTGTCATATAATGTAAGTTTACGTAGGTTCGACACTACAATGAACAAAGAGCACCTGTCAACTGCAATTAAAATAAAAAACAGGAATAAAAAATAAGATAAAAATGTCTTTGTGATGAAAAAATAGATATGATATGATATAAAATGAAAACAAAATAAGTTGAAGTCAGGAAATAAAATAGAAGTGCATATGTAAAATAGATGCAGAATGAAATAAGTGTCAAAACAAAATCAATATTTCTGCAGTATTATATAGGATTTTCTGAGACAGAATATGTTTAATTTTGTAAATTTTTTTTTTACAAACACTATTTTTATTAAACATGTCTTTCTCACTCCCACAGACTTGAGTCTTGCATCCCATTATACAGAGTGGCTCATCTCTGCACGGCTCTCTGGCACCATCCTGTGTCTCATTAGGATAAATCGACTTCCTCTTCCTCATCACATGTTGCATTTGCACCGTTTCCAGTGACAGAAACAGAAACATCTGACGGGTCAGAACATGTTTACACACATAACTCAACCAAACACTGATAATGTATCCATGTAGTTCACTCTGCATTGTATGTTATTGATATTTCATGAGTCTTACTCCTGAGTATAGGTCGCGCCGTGGCTCTTGGATGAAAGCTTCTCCACAGTTTGAATGAAACCTTGAAATGGGAAAGTGATCACATGCAATTTCACCACTAGCTGTCACTAGATCCTACATGCGTTAAACTGTGTGAACTCAAGAGTGACGGAAGCAGACTAGCAAACTATTTATTGATGTAAAATGTAAACACGTGGTGTTTTTTGTTTAAAGCACTGAATGAAAGCGCGACTTTTCCTGTAAATCTCTCTTTAACATGTTTGTTTTCCACACGTTTCGATGTTATCGCGCCCTGAGTTTACTTTGCGGCTGAGATGCATCAGGCCGCATGTTAACGCAGAATATCACCTTTCCTCTCCGTCTGACGAGCCATGACCACGACAAGCCGCAGTGAAATCTCACCATTAACCCCCCCCCCTCTCTCTCTTTTTAACTCGCCCCGCAGACTCATTTAATGATATAAATGTGAAATTGTTTTTACGGACACATTCCAGTTGACTTCCAGGAATTCTGCCGGCTAATCCTGTGCAGTGCAGTGAAGCACACGGGGCCTGTTGTGTGAAAGGACTCGGTGGTCACACATGAGTTTTCTCACAGGGGCCGTGTTTACGTCTGATCATGCTTGTCTGATACTTTAAAGATCTTTAGAGATGTGGAGGACTTACATTCTTAAAGGAACACAATCGGCTAAACACTATGTTGACGGTGAACATGGAGTTAAGTGTTTGGCCTTAAAATGAGCAAAGCAAAAGTTTAAATCTTTTTCTTTTTAAACTTTTAAACTCTTTTTTTTGCATCTCTAATCTAATGCTGCACTTATATGATAATGATAATAATAATAATGATAATAATAATAATAATTATTAAAATGATAATGATAACAACAACAGCAGCAACAATAATAATATTAGTATTAATAAAAATGAAATAAAATAGAATACAATTAAATACAAGAAAAATAAGAAAAAAAAGAATAAAAACAAAATAAAACAAATTAAAAAATAAAATAAAATAAGGCAATAGATACCAGTAACTTTACTTCTAATGAACAGTCCCCTTGAATGGAGAAAAAAAAGCTGCATGTAGCAGTGAGTGGTCACATGCCTGAGCAGTGGAATGTATCTGGTGTGTGGGTCAAACACAGAGACTCAGGCAGCATCAGAAGATAAAGTGTCTTTTATGATGTGTGTGGACTTTTCTGCCTCAGAGGCAAAAAGCTCCGTCAGACGCTGTCATTACTTTCAATTCTACAGGGAAGCGAAGACAAAAAGCGCTGTGCGCGATAACATCGGCCTCTGTGATCGTTACCGAGAAAAACACAAGAGCGAGTGATGATCAGGGTTTTCAGTCACAAGTGCAAACCTCATGGATGCTCGAGTGTGAGTGTGAGGCTAAATGTCAAAGTGCTGAATTCAAGGAAAAGAACAAAGGTTTGTTCCCCTTTTTATTGCTCATTTTCTTGTTTTCACTATTTTACATCACAACAAAATGACAGGTTCGTCCCCTCGGTACTTTAAGGAAAACTTCCTACCTGGTTTATCTGCAAATGAAAATGTAATTTTTTTCCCCTTCTCATCTAAGTTTAGATGGATTGCTGCTGGTCCCTTGAGCTTTGTTATTTCAGAGGTCTCTCCAGCAATGACACAATCCTCACACACACACACACACACACACACACACACACACTCACAGCTTTGTAGCAGAATTATAATTCAGATCAAAACGGGCAATTCACCGTGGCAGGAGCCGCTTTTATTTTCCCAGGGAGCAGGATTGTCACAAGGGGCCCCCGTCTTTGGAGTGTGGCTTTTGTGAATCTCGGCATCTCGTTGTGAAAC
>JAFBJT010105918.1:0-10939 GCA_016785325.1 Chascanopsetta lugubris
CGGTGACGTGGACACCGGCATCCCAAGTCTCAAGCCACGAACGATCTGGCAGTGGGTCCTGAACCTGCGAGCGAGCTGTGACGAAGCCGGAAATTGAACAATTGTTACTGAACACTCTACGTAACATCTATTGCATGTCTGTCCGTCCTGGGAGTGGATCCCTCACTTGTGGCTCTCCCTAACGTTTCTACCTTTTCTTTTGGTAGTTTTTCCTCACTCTTGTTGAGGGTCTAAGGACAGAGGATGTTACCCACCCTGTGAAGCCCTGTGTGACAAACTGTGCTTTGTAAATGCGGGCTATATAAATAAACTTTGATTTGATTTGTGAACTCACCTGGCAGGACATGGAGCAGCCATGTCATCATCCAGGGAACAGCCTTCATGGCGGTGCGAGAAGACGCGTGGCCATCCCACTGCTCACATTTGTCTGACATCACACATGTGGAGTGAGTTCAACTTTCCACAGCCTTCTTGTTCGACACGAGTTAAGGGTCAGACAGAGGAACATGCCACACATGCCGAGGTATTTTTCAGTAGCCAATAGAGTCGTTTCTGTCGAGCTTTTCTCATATCTGTCAATTGAAGAGTCAAGGTCTCACATTGAAGACAAAGGTCTTCCTTAGCTTCGTGTTAGAACGTTCCCCCCCAGGAGGAGCAGAGATGTAAGCCTCCGTCTATGGTTCGCTTCGTCTCTGTCTCGTGATTTCGACGACGGCCGAGATTTTCCGTTGTGATAATACAAACCAAGAGACGTTTTCCTAATTATCCAGAGCGAAGGGAATGTGCATGTACAGCACACATTTTGTCTCTTACCGCGTCTGACAACAGCAACCTCGATGTTTCTTTTAATTCCGCTACTCGCTACGGAGTCTGCGCGTGTTGCATTCACAAACCTCGAAGGCGTTTTACAAATAGACTACTTCATAGAATGGCAGCGTGATACTAGCGTGTTGGTGTATTTATTGTAAATTCACTCAAAAAGAGCCAACAACCCTCTGCCTTTTCAAGGTCAAACTCGCTACATTGCGTTTACAGAATTAGTAAACAAAACTGCTCGGCGTGGTAAGAGAATTTTCCTAGTAGCTCGTCAATGCATCGCCTGGAGAAGCGATGACAAGAAATCACGTGCCAAAACGGAAAAGACAGAGTTTCGGGAGGGACAATATTATGATTCGCGAGGAGAATTAATTAGTAATTGAAGTTGGAAAAATATCCTAAATTGATAGAGGTTTGTTTCTTTCGTCTCTTTCTAAGATTTATTTTAGAGGACATGTTATCAGGGAGTGCAAACATGAGAATCCAGCCTCCTGCTGTAGCCTTCTAGCTTGTTGGGCAGAACCTGAACTTGAGTTTGTTTCTGTTCATTTTCTCTGTGTTTAGTTTCCTGTATTTGATTACCCGCTATTCTGCTATTAGTTTCACGTAGTACAAGTTTAACATGAATAGATATATGTGTACATATGCTGGAAAGTGGAATGGAAATTGTAGGTTTGTGTGTTGGCCCCTAATTGTTGTGGTGGTGGAAAAGACTGAGGCAAACAAACAACAGCAGAGAGAGAAGATGGGGGCCTCATGCTACTTGCAAGACTGATGTTTTTGAATGTTTTTAATCCGTTTTTTGTTTGCTTTCCACCTGCTGGATGCACATGATGAGACACCGTTTTGACATTAAAAGATCTGAACTTCTGCCCGTGTGTGCTGCTCCTTTCTTACTGCCCAAACTTGCACTTTGGTCCGTCCGGTTCCATCCTGTTTTAAAGGGTCAACATCCTCCTAAAACCCTACAGTTGTCTAAAAACACAAAGATATGATGAGAATCATCATGAATACTGACTGATGACAACAAACAGTGATTTGCACAGCCGCATGCACTGGCAGAATGACATGGAAAGCCGTGGCAATACCCTCCTTTCTGTTGTTGAAACTTGGCCCCAACCACTTGTTAGACGTAGATAAGATGTCCCAGATGAATTGGACACACTGAGTCGGTGCGTCACCTCTAACTGGAGGAGTTGATAGCAGTTGATAATCGCTGCGAGGGAGTTGGGAATTCCATAAAGTTCCATCGTGCATGACAAATAAGTAAACATCATTGAATCATTAAGAACAATGGAAAACGTTTCAAAGGAAAATAATTCTTAGCTGTAAAAAAAATGACAATATACATTTTCATAACAATTAAAAATGATATAACTTAATTAATGTAGCGACTCATACTCCATCATGTGTGTGCCATGTATGGAAAGATTCTGTCGTCGTTCTCCTCCTCCGAATGTTCCTCTCCGTGTTGCATTTTGATGTAGCAAGAAGTGTTACAACCAACGCCTTCATTCCCAGTCCCTGTAAAGTCATAAATGTGTTGCACCAAACCTGCAACGGTCTCATCATCTGATTGACTTTGTGAGTCTTCGCGAGTCCATTTCTGGACTGTGAGTAGAGGCTCCAGATCTGATTGTTTCAAAGAGTCTGAGAGTGGCTCTTCAGCACTTTCTTCTCCGTCTTCCTCTCCCAAACTCATTGCAACAAGGGTGACGGAAAACAGATCCACATTGCCAGAGTTGTCAAACACCATCGCCTTTCTCATGTGCTCCTCCTCCTCCCCACCTGTGACATGTCCCTGGAGTCTGATATGACCCTCTTTGGATAAGATAGCTTCTTCTGCTTCGACCTCACCCTCACCTACTGCACCGTGTGCAACCCTAACATCAGACTGTGCAACTGATGCCTCCACCTCAGCGGACAACCCCTCAGTCAAACGCCCACAGTCTGCCGATCCTGCTGGGTCGCAGCTCTTCGAATTGCCCGAGTCAAAGGGCAAACTTTCACCAGTGGAACTTGGTGCAGCTCGATCCAAGTAGTTGATCTGCGTGTCATCCTCCTCCTCATCTTCATCCTCATTTCTGATGACATGATGGGGAACTGTGGGCTCACGTGGCATGTTCTGTTTGTCTTGTACAATGGTGACCGGGTCTGGAGTTGTATGTTCTGGTGTCAGGGTGTTGTTTTGGCCCACAACTATCTATAATGAGGGGCCAAAGAGAAAGAAATAATACTGTAACACATATAATTATAATGAAACAATTGCAAAAGCTGCATCATCATTGCTGAATGTAAGGTCCTATTGCATATTCAGTCAAATCAAAAGGATGTTATTGCTGCATATGCTGAAATTAAACAATGTCCTTGTCTCATTTGTTTGTTTTTCTTTGAGAAGACATGTGACTGCTGAGCACCATGGCATGTCTGATAAGCAATTGGCTGTCATTCTAGTGTTTAAAGGTGCAGTGAGTGAGATTTCAGTAAAGTTTTGTCACTTCTAACTATAGAAATAGAATTAAAAAACAATCATATGGACATTTTTACAATTGAATAACCACCCCAATGTATGACATGGTGTTTACATAACCCAAAGATGAGCCATTTATTGTACAATTACACCAGGAGCGGGTCCACCCTATGGGGGCCGCCGTGTTTTTACAATAGCCCAGAGTGAGCGTACTAAACATCTTTTGAGCTTGAATGACAACCCGGGGCTACCATAGGTTCTTCTGCATGCTCGAATGGAAGGGGTGAGGTGATGGATACAACATGCAACTTCACCAGTAGATGTCACCAAATCTTACACACTTGCACCTTTAACTGACACAGGTGGGCAAAGAATAGCCAGACAGCAGGTGACATCTGGTCCAACACGGTGAAATGAACAGCTGAATTGTCTGTTTGACAGACATTAAATTAAGGCAGACAGACAGGCAGACTTACTATTACGATGGGCAAAGTCTTCAGCTTACAAAGGAATCCAGTGTAGTGGAGACAGAACATGATGCTTATCAGGGTACTGACGAAAAAAATCACAAGAGCACCACCTGCAACTAAAAGAATAGGGGCTGGACACACACGGACATGGACACAGACACACACACAAAGTCAATAAATACATAAAACCAATATTACACAAGTATACCACTTAAAATGTACACAGGTACCGAACGAAATGTGTGGAAAACAAAATCTTAAAGGAGTCATAATATGATAGTTTTCACTCATTTGAAAAAAAAAGTGTTCAGTGACCTACTGTGGTCAAACGACAGAATAAAGGTCTGTTTGTCAGTCTGTTTTGAGGGTGCGTGTGGCAGAGCTGTCGATCACCACCTTCCCTCCCCTCTCCATGCCCTGAGTGACATGGCACTCTCAGTCAAATGGTCTGCTCAGCCAATGTTGGATCCCATACTCTGTTTATACTGCTCGCAAACAAACTAGCAAACACATCCGAGATATCGCCTTCATAAACGGATTTTACAACTCCCCTTCTCTGCTGTGACGTTGATAACCAGTGCAAAGATAAACTTTGATAACGCTGCCACTGTTATACGGTTGGATCTTGACCGATATTGTTACAGGAACCTGTTTATGGGAGGAGCCAGGAGCTGAGCGGTGGTGGAGAGCTCTGTGGGATTCTCCATCACAACAGGGGACATTTTCCAATGGAAGCATTTCTCTGATCCAATTCATTCTCTCCAAATCACAAACAGTTTATGGATTTCTATCCGCTCTTAGGAGTCACCAGGCTCCCAAGACACACATTTGACACCAAATACCTCATAATATGACTCCTTTAATATTGACATCTTAACATAGAAAGCAACAGACCGAGTAATCAGGTCTGAATGTTCAGCTTACCTGTTCGCGGCCCCACTGTGCTGGTGAAGATGCATTTCACCGAGGATGGGACTGTGTTTTTATTAGACACGATCTCTGTATCCACCTCTACACAGTAGTCCTCACCCATGTTCAGGTTATCAATAGTGAAACTCTTACTTGGTGTACTGTAGGACCCCTGTAGGTTAAAGAAAAGATCATTTCGTAAAGACATATCACACCTTATGCCCACATTCACAACACATAAAGACATATCACACCTTAAGCCCACATTCACAAGTTCCAGTTTCTCACAGGGCATGACGGGGTTAGTAACATCCTCTGCCCTGAGACCCCAAACATAAGAAATGAAAAACAGCTACACCACATCATCAGTGATGAGGTTCCTGAGGTCACTGGGCGTTTAGGGTCTTTAAACGCCACACACACCCACTCAGGCAGCAGAGCTGAGGTTGATCAGTTCTGTGAAAAAGGAGCAAAATTGTTTTCTTACCACAATATTGTCTCCTTTCTTACAGAGGACTTTGAAATGGGCATTGTAGAATTTCAGGATATCATCAATCCCTGCGCTGGTGTCCGCCTCTGGCAATGACATGTTGATTTGGATGCAGTTACCACATCCAGCCAGTGAGACCTTCGGAGGACCTATTTTGGCTTGTCGCAACAAAAAACATACAGAATTTAATTGAACACGGATATTTTCTCGCTCCTATACATCTCACTGAATCAGTCAAACTGAATGGACAGTACTCTTTAAAAGGATGGGAAAGGAAGGGAACTGAAGTTTAGCATAAATATTGAATATACCTATATATTCAAAAATGAACTTGACTGAAGCCATTTAAGAAAAATAGAACCATGCAATTCAGAGGACAATCATGGATACTCACTGTCTCTGTATGGGCAGAAAGTGTACTTGTTGGACACAGGAGAGAAGGTGTTGTTGTAGTGCGCCTGGACGGTCAGGTGGTACATGAAATAGTTTTCCAGTTGCAGCTTTAATGACGTCGTTGCTGAGCTCTGCTGTTGCACTTCCCCTCCATACACCCTGTCAAATGGACAGAGTCAAACATTTATTCAAATATTTACATTCAGATGCACTTATGATCTGGTTTATTTACCCCTTTTCCTATTGAGCAGGTTTTGAACATTTTCCTTTATTAGCATATGGACACCCTGATAAAGCCTTGCCCACCCACTGGCAACTCTGTGGATAAAAGTCTCGTTCCACCACTGTACATCAAGAAACTTCTGAAAATCCTTTCTCTGCGAATCACAGACAGTTCAGGAACTACAGGCCTGCTTTGACTTCACAAACTGGAGTGTGTTTGAAGCTGCCAACAATAACCAGGATGAGCTGACAGACACTGGCCTACATCAGATTCTGTGAGAGCAACCTCCGGTGAAGGCGGATGAATCACATAAGGAAGTGAAAAAATGTGCAGCTCGCATGGTGGCTGCTGGAGGCTGCTGAAATCCCCAAAGACTCCCATGTTAAAATGGTCAACTTCAGAGGTGAATGAAACATGTTTGAAGCCTGGTACAAACTACGGTTGTGGGCTCAATCGATCATTTGGTGAAATCTACAGGGAACATTTGAAATGGATATGGGAGCTTCAGCATTACACTCATACAGACACTTTCCATATACCTTTGTAAATGATTAAAAAGACTGAGGAATGGGGTTACTTCATAAGCACAAACCATGTGTTTTGATGTTTATGTTTGTTATATGTTTGCTTTAACAAACACCATGAAAATGCGGTTTGACTAAAAGAGCCATTACATCTACGTTATCACATCTAAAAATATGTTTTACACATGGAATGACAAAAAAACAAACACCAAATACCTGTAGGAGCCAAACATAAATATGTTTTTTTTTTAATTTTTTTTTTTTTAAATGTAGTGAAAATTGGCAATACATCTTAGGCACTGACTCTGAACCAAACTCTAATGCTCAAGGAATTGCACGTACCAGAACTTTCTTTCCAGCCCAATAAGGAAATGGCACCAGGCATTTTGTGGGAGGAAATGAAAGCGGCTCTAGCCCCGACAAAATGGCATCAGAATCTTCCCCCACCTTGCGACAGGGCTCTCCTCTCTGTCCTATCTCTCAACTCTCACCCCGCCATTTTGAGAAACCACAAACCACATCATTTCTACCAGAGCAGGGCTCACTTCTAAGAAGTGAATATTACATCACAAATAAACAGCGTTACCTTTTTCAGAGACTGATTATTTGAACAATTACTGTTTCGGGTCTTACACACCATTATCGTTACTGGAAATAAAATGGGCCGCATTACTTAAGGGTGCAGCGTGTACGATTTTGTAACACATTTTGGTGAAGTTGTATGCTTTATCCGTCACATCACCCTTGTGAGCGTGCAGGAGGACCTACCCTTGGTTGTCACTGAAGCTCAAAAGACTTTAAGTACGTCCACTCTGGGCTGTTGTAAAAACATGGTTGCCCCCATAGGGAGACTAGCTCCTGATGTAAATATACATTAAAGTGCTCATTTTTCGGTACTATAAAAGCAATCAGTCATACACTGAGGTCATTATACATATCAGTATATAATTGTTCTGTATTCCTAGTCCTACAAAAAGAGGTGGTTGACCGAAAATCGTACACACTGCACCTTTTAATTAAACCCATGGAAGCTGTTTTTACCCGACCAAAGCAAAGTTTTGTTTTTCCTTTGGTGAGGGGGTGAGACACGTACGAGGCATGATGAGTTATGGAAAGCCATGGTGGGCGGTTGCCAACAGTTGACACACAGACAGCCAAGATGTAATGATGGCGAGCTCAGCCAATACAAAGGTAGCACTATGTTACACCAGGCTCCAAATTCTTCTGTCTGTGACATTGCATGAGGCTGGACTTTCAGCTGACAGCCAAGACGAGGCTCTGTAGCAGACTGGATGTTAGAAACATGCAGCACAGCGACATCACATTACGATGTGTATGCGGGTCTGCTGAAAGAAGAATACACGTATTCTCTGACAATCCACATTTGAAAGATAGAAGAGAAATGTGTGGTCAAAAACGGTTTAAAGACAGGTTCAGGCTGTACAGTGCAGAATAGATCATAAAAAAGGGACATTTAATTATCTAATAACACTGACATCTAGTGTGCCAGGTCATGTTTTTGTGTCTTTTTATTTTGGTCTGTGTTGTGTCATTTAGCTCCCGTCTGGTTTAACAAACCTCTCTAACTGCCCCGGTGTGTCCCCAGATCATCCTCTCCACCCACAAATGTTTCCACTTGCATCTTGTTAGTTACTCTCCTCACAGGATATGGCTGTTGTTTCTTTCTGTTGACAGTTTGTCCTGTACCGAGGTATCGAGACTGCTTCTTTTGTTTTCTCTGCCTGTATGTGTGAATAATTCCCAGCTCTATCTGATCCTTATTAAAGAACCTTCATTTGGGTCCAAACATGTTTTAGTCTGTTATAAATTTCTACTTCTACTAGCATTTTTTTTTCTAAAACCTTTTTTAGTAAATAATAATTAAAAAAAGACTTCCCTGGTAAAAGTTTCATATTCTTTTTGACATGAGAAAGAATCACTTCTTCTTTCTATTAGACAGTGATCGTGAATTGTAAGTCTTTGATCTGACAGTTACCATATTGCACGGCATCAAAGCTAATTAGTTATCATGATGAGCAGTTGTTCATTGAGGGGAATTTTAGGCTTCTTTGCAATATTGTAATTTTTTCATTTTACTTCCTTAAGAGTCTTGATATAATTTATGTTGGAGTTTTACTATCCCAAAAAAAAAATGGAATTGAAGTAGAGACAGTAGAAATTACCTCTTGAAAACTGTGTACTGTGCACCTGGCGGGGTGCCAGGTCTGGGGCTCCAGTGCAGGACATGATGGAAATTAACAGAGTTGACGGACAGGTTGAATGGAGCAGGGAGGGATGCGAGGGCTGTGGGAGCAACAAACCGTCATGAGATGTAGTCTGACAAGGGGTGGGGAAATGAAAGCTTAAGACATAAGACACATTTAAGAGGGCACTTAAATTAGATACAAGCACTGAGTGCATTTGAGGAGACTAGGATCTGAGCAAATGGGAATCTTCCTGAAGTTGAGTGAGTTTACTCACCAGACGCAGACAGTGGAACTAAATACAGGAAGAGAAACAAACAGCACATCGTTCTGTGCAGCAGGTTCCAGGTGGTATCGTCTGCCTGCCTCAAGCTTTGGTCACTGCACTGGCACTCTGCAAACAATTGATTATACACTGTTCAGTGCAAAAGTTGGCCTGGCATAAATTGAAAAATCAAAGTATGATTTTTGCATCCGAGTAGAGATGTTTCATTCTATCCAAATATTCTGTGAGTCATTTGGTAGGATGTTGAAGTATTATTTGTGTAATATATGTTCCCTTTTCTCGTGGTTTACTGTTCACCTGGCATATTTGGCACACTTCGACATTTAATACGCACATGCCACGAGATCAGCAGACGAATATGCTCTGGGCATAAGCAATAAACAGTAGGTGGTCACCTCAGGCAACACCTGCTGGAGGGGTCGAGCCCTCAAAAACATTTAAAAGGACACATTAAAAAGGATGAATAATAGTACTCATTTGCAGCCCCAACTACCCATCTTGGGGGTGGGAACCATAATCTTGACATGGCTCGAGCCGGCTCTGCTAATATGCAATGTTACAGGTGCAGTGTGTATGATTTCGGTCAGTTTCTACCACCTCTATCTATTGAAATACAAATACAAAACAATTATATACAGGCATCTTTACGAATCTATAATGCCCTTGAGGGTGCAGTGTGTAAGATTTGGTGACATCTAGAGGTGAGGTAGCATGTTGTAATCATCACCTCACCCTGCTGAACATGCAGGAGAACCTATGGTCGACTTCAGTTGTCATTAAAACTCTAAAGATGTTTAGAACGTCCACTTTTACTACTGTAAAAACATGGTGGCCCCCAGAGAGAGGACCCACTTCTCATGTAAATATACATTAATGGACTCATTTTAGATCAATGGAAGAAAAATATAACATTTCCATGATTATAAATCCATGAAAATGTCAGTATGCAATTGTTTCGTAATAGTTTTTAGAAGTGACACAAATAACCAAAATCGTACACGCTGCACCTTTAATGAATAACTTGCTTTTTACATAACCCTCAAATGAGCCCTTTAACGTGTATATTTACACCAGGAGCGAGTCCCCCCTATGGGGGGCGCCATGTTTTTACAATAGCCCAGAGTGGTCAAACATGGACAACACATCTTTTGAGCTTTTATGACAACCGAGGGCCACCATAGGTTCTCCTGTGTGGCGAATGGGAATGGCGAGCTAATGCTTACAATGTTCAACTTCACCGGTCAAATGTCACCGAATCTCACACACTGCGCCTTTAATGGTATAAATTGCGTGACAAAAATAACAACAACAACACCAATAACGTTTTTGTTAACAATAACACACTGGCGAGTGTCAGCTGAAGACGTAAGCGACAGTAAACACGACGACACAAGTCCTGATGGGAACTAGAGCGATTCCACGCGGGGATGTATAAATGAGAGAGAAGCGGTTGTAGCAAACGGGGGAACAGACGCGTCTGTCCTCTCAAAATGCTGTTTTTATAATCATTCATTCGACTCACCCAAACACAGACGTCATTCTCATCTTCGCCGCGATCTGGAAATGAAAGTAGTCGCGGCGTCATTCTGCTGTGCGGCGAACAGTCGCCGTGGAACATCCCCACTTCCTGTCTTTGTAGCCTTCAAAATAAAGCACACATACGCACACACGTTCGCAAGCACAAACATGCGCGCACACAAACACGCACACGCACACACACATACACATACACACACACACACACACACACGTATTAAAACATCGAACAAAGTCATACAGAAAGAGAAAATAAAACTATATATATGCAATTGCGTATTATAACTTATAATACAAATACCTCTAGTGTTGATTTTAGGACCATCATCGTTTAATCTGGTCTTGAAGTATCATTTCATCGGCTGATGACATTAATCTGTCTCTGTCACCGAGTACTTTACCTTATATCACTGAATGTGTGAATATAAATCTCAAAGGTGGAAAGAGAAATAATAAATGACAATCTTTCAGTTTTTGAAAAGTTCGTTCCACAGTTGAGCTTTAAATTGTAAATATAAATATGTATAGTGCTTTACCAAGTCTTGATGACCCCTCAAAGAGTGTGTGTGTGTGTGTGTGTGTGTGTGTGTGTGTGTGTGTGTGTGTGTGTGTGTGTGT